>JXTB01000749.1:41047-74557 GCA_002914805.1 Parasponia andersonii | reverse complement strand
CACATGAGGATTCTCAAAATGGCATCTCAGGCATTTTGCACCACAGAAACAGGATAGTAGCAAAATTTTATATCATTTTAAAAATATAAATAAATAATAAAAAATGTATGGAAATTAATGATCCATTGTGGTTATGATTTAGTTTCTGAATGATTTTGTATCTATTATGGACTTGTCATACTAAGTAAGTTTATATAACAAGTTTATATAATAAGTTCAAATAAAATTAGGATGAATTGCAATTTTTAATATTTAAACTAGTTTTTTTTTTTAATACATGTAAGGTATCTCATGTGGCATTTAATTATTTTAATAGAATGAAAGTTGGAACGGAAAGACAATTTCTATGAAAAGATTATTTCTTTATTTAGCTGGGCAAAAAGATATAGGATTAATAGTAGTATTATAGGAATCTATCCACCAAAACATAAAAATACCTATCCCTAAACAAGACCATTGGATAGCTATTCTAAGTAAGTTTTTTTTTTTTTTTAAATTATGCAAAACCCTAATACATATAATCAATAATCCCAAATGATTTTAAAACTCATGATTTTTACAATTAAAATATTGCAATCAAACTTTAAACTGCCAAACAATTTTAATATAGAATTCTAAAATTCTCTCTCTCAATCTTATATACTTAATAATAATACGTTTAATAATGGAATACATATATTTCTGATAATGGTTAGAGAGAGAACCATATTCTATTTAAATACCTTAGGATATATTTTCTATCAAATATATCTTTTCACGAAGAGTTACAACTCTTTTTCAGCAGATATGTCTGTTCATGAAGAGTTATATTATTTTGAAGAGTTACAATTTTTTATTGACCAATAAAAATTTAAATACACTTAATATCATTAAATTATTTAATTAATCTTAATGAATACAATATTAATTTATTAATATCACATAGGTCATATATATATTAGGAGGTTAATTAAAGTAAAACGTGTTGTATTTTAAGGGAGAATACTTTGTAACATCACAATTTGCATAATGATGACTCAAAAAAATTTAAAAAAAAAAACACTACAGTTATAGCAATAAATTTATATCGAATTATTTTTTTATATGAACATGGCATGAAGTGATATAACAAAACATGGGTAGTGCTAATAATAAGGGTTGTGCGAGCCGACAAATTAAATACGGTGAACAAAATACAATAAAGCTCATACGCATAGCATGCTAGCACTACGAACATGGCAGGTAGCATGTTGCAAATAAGTCTTATTATCAATTATATTTCCTATGTACAAGTCTTTTTAATCTTTTTTTCCTAAATATTTTTCTCTTCTCCTACCATAATTTATTATTATTATTTTGATACATTTTAATGATTTGGGGAACAATTTTTTTTATATAAAAATGACACTATTAGAATTAATAAAAGTTACTAATTAAGTGGTCCAGTTAACCCAAATAGACTCACGAATCTAGTCATGTAAGCTAACGCGAGACAATATGATACGGTAGAGCATGAGTAATAGACCATTCGAGGCAAATGATTTTGAACTTTGTGCTAGCGTAACACTGAAAGACTAAGAAGTAAGTTGTACTTGACACAATACGAAAGTGTATTTATGCCCAATTTAAAGGGACCATGCCAGCATGACCCAACACCATATTCCCCTTTGAGTGAATTTAGGGCGAATGGCCCTTTTAAAAAAAAATAGATTTAGTAAATGACCACATTACCTAACTTATAACTTAATGGCGTTTATTTATTTATTTAAGTTAATATCTATTTGATAGTTAGTTACTAATTTATAACTTAATGACCTTTTGTTTTGGTAAGTTAATGTCCATTTGTTAGCTACTTATTAATTTATAGCTTAATGACCCTTTTTTTATAGCTTAATATCCATTTGTTTGTTACAACATATCACAACCAGAAATCTAAAGTCGTGACTTTTAATAATTTTGAGTGAAATATAATAAAGTATTAATTTTACTAAATTCAGAAGAAATCGAATAGTAGATAACTTTATTTTGTTCCTTAAAGTATTATGAATTCTATAATATTTAAAACCTTTATTAGTATTTAATTATTTAAGAAAAATACCCGATAAAGTTCAAGAAAATTTTTTAGCTACCTTATTTAATAACTCGTGAATCCATCAATTTTGGTAAATCGAGTTTAATGGAAAACTTTAGTTTAATGTCCAAAATAATTTACATTAAATCACTTGAAGTTTTGAGTTCTCAAATTAATAAAAAAAACTACCTTTGTACATCTACTTAGTAAATTTATTTATCTCAGCTAAATAATTTGAAAAGAAAAAAGAAATTAATAGAGATTAGATACTCATTAGGGAAGAGGAATAGGAAAGGAAGTACAAGCTATGCAGCTTATTCGACTGCTGAGATTACTATCTCAAATAGACGAATACTTGAAAGTGAGAGAAATAAATGGGTGAACATTCACATGCTCAATAAAAATTCAATTACCTTTTTGAATAGGTGTAATTTTACAAAAACCAGCATGGTTAATTCCTTTTCTAAAGTCTATTTATAAACCAAGTCTATAAATTAGTCGATATCTAGAATATTCATATATTCAAAACCGAAAATAAAACTATATCAATGTACATATTATAAATAATTCTCTCCCATAAGCTCACATCATTTTATCACGAACTAGAGTAACTCATACTATGTGTACTAAGTACTCTCTGTATGATACCTATTCAAGAAAGCCAGAGAGACACCCATGTGTCTATGCCTACTGAACTAGAGGGGTAATTGAATGCATATACATACCGAGTAGGAGTAATCAGAAGATCCTGTGTAGGTTTGCGGACTCTCACCGAGGGCTGGGACACTGGTTGCCCACTAAATACTAAGATGCCTAAGATATATCTCATGTGTGATCCTATTGTATGTATAATATTTAATATTTCACAATAATCATGCATCAAGAAAATAATCAAACCATGCCACACAGTTTATAGTATAAGCATCACACCACTATATTACCTCGTAACTACAAATTAAAAATTATATATAAAAGTTCACACAGTCTAATCCTAGTATAATCCAATGTGTTTTGATAATTTAGTAAACCATCACGTAAATCACGATTTTTCATAAATCAATTATAATGTAATTATAAATCAAAGAAGTATACAACTAGGTAGCTGAATTCCTATGTCAATAAGGTAGCTATATCAAGCTAACGACACTCGAAAAAAACTCTTGTTGGTCACTTGAGTGCTCAAACGGTTGTTTTGGGATCCCGATAAGTTTATTTAAAAAAGTGGCTTCTCCAACGGAGCATTCAATTAAGAAATAGAGATCACCACTGAATTTAGAGTACCCAAAAATGCTATGTTAGACATATAATTTATCAAAAGTGAATCCCAGGGTAGGACTCACCCTGTGGTATGCAAAATGAAACTATTCACGAGCCTCTAAATTTGTGTCATTTCGAAGCATACTGATATTATATATCAAAATTCATTTCTCAATCTCACTAAATCTAAATTTGAAATCAAACTTTAATTTTAAGATCTCGAGCCTTAGACGGGCTTTAAATCCAAGAATTACAAAAATATCTTTTTTTGGAATTAATTTGAAAATTGTCCACTTTTTTCAAAGGATTTAGAAAAATATCATCTTTGCTGATTATTTATAATAATATCACTTTCTTGAAATTCTTCAGAAAGTCACGTTCAAGAATATTTAAAAGAGTATCAACTTTATTAATTATTTATTAAAAAAAGCCATTTTTACAATAATATTTCGAAAAGTAATAGTTTTAGGCTTAAACTGAATAGTAACAGACTTCAATTCACTATGTAGTTTTGCAAAAATATCATTTTTTGTTCTGAATTAGAAAAATACTATATTTTTCAATTCGAAAGTTAACATACTTCCGGATATCATTTTAACTTCAACCAATCGTAAGTTTTCATGACTTTTAACCCTCTTTCACCTCATATAATTACCTCAAATAAAATATTATTTTTTACAAACTTTGATAAAACGATCAAAATAGTGAAAATCTTTCTAGCGGCGAGTTAATTGCCATGATCAGTCAGGAAATCACGATGACGATAACGAGACGAATCCAACCGTACTGTTGGTGCCATGAAAGGAGGTCTGGTGAAGCTTTAGTGGCCAAAAAACCTCATGGTGGCCCGAAATTTCAAGGAAGTTGATTTCTATTTTCGAGCGACAAAATCCAACAAGACTTAGCGATGTGGTTTCGTTAGAGGAAGACGGTTGTGTGGCGGGCTAACGCGTCGTCTGGTTGGAGTGGTGGTGTGCCAGCAGTAATAGTGCAAAACTTCGGCCTTTGTTTAGTTCTCTTAAGGACTCTTTGAAGAAGATGAAGAATAGTAGGCATTTAAAGGTAAATAAAGAAATTGTTACCCACGTTTAGCTGCAACAGGTGTAGGGCACTATTCTATTATTTATAATTGAGCCCAAAATTTAAATATCTTTTCATTTTTGCTCCTAAATAATTACAATTTAGTCCCTAATTTTAAAATTTTTTTCACTTTAGTCTAAATGAATCTAGGCTTAATTAAGTCCATCTTCATTGCAGTTTTTTTTTAAATTAAATTTACCGATATATTCTTTTGTTTAAATTACTTAAATATCTATTTAAAAATCTAATTATTACATAACTTATAAACTAAGTCCGGTTAACTATAACTTTTAAATTTCGGTCATTTAGTTATAACCTTGGATTATTTAGCTATAACATTAAAATCAATGTTATTTACTGGGTTTTAGCTCTAAAAAGGATACACACCTATTCAGCCCATGTTTCACATCTCTAAGCATATCCGTTTGTGATACTTTTAAGATTATGCCTAGGGTTTTGGACACTCATACTTATTTTTTTTAAAAATAGTACTAAATTTATGACATTTCAAAAATAATAAAAATTTTGTACAATCTTTCAGTGTATTTTTTAAAATATTTTGGGAGCTAGAAAATGCGATGACATTTTAGTAAATAAGACATCTCTCTTTTTACAGGAAACTAATTTAGTTTTCCATTAACGAAATGTCCTATATGTAAATAAATCACATGAAACCATTGTGGTTTCCTAGAAAGTAGTTCAGTTTTCTATAAGCAGAATATCATATACGTAAGTTAATTATAAAGGTTTAATGAAAATCAATTTGGTTTCCTTTTAACGGAATGCTATTATAGGAAACCACAAAGGTTTCTTAGAAACCAATTTGGTTTCCTTTTAATGGAGTACCATATACATAAGTAAATTACAAGAAACTACAAAAATCTACTAAAAATCAGTTTGGTTTTCTTTTAGCAGAATGCCTTGTATATAAGTAAATCACATAAAACTACAAAGGTTTCTAATAAGCCAATGTAGTTTCCTTTTAGCAGTAGCCCTGTAATTTCTACGATTTATACTCTTTTCTTTTCTTTTCTTTTTCCTTTTAATTATTCAAATAAAAGAAATGAATAGCTGAAAAAATCTAAGGTGAGTTAATGAAATTTTAGAGAAAAGGTTGACAAAAACCCATAAACCAAAATACAAAACATCAATAGCTACTGAATTTAAAAAATACGAGGGAAAGGGAGGGACAAACATATCATAGAATTAAGAAAGCTTGAAAGTTCGTTAAAAGAAATAATTTACCGATCAACAATGGCAGAGCTGTGATGATGGAGGCCTCAGAACAAAATTGCTTTAATATTGACGTGAACGGAATGGAATGGAAGAGACGAGAGTATAAGAGAAGAAATTAATCTACATTTTACCAACGACGAAAGCAGAAGAGACGAGGTCCTGGCCATGAGAGTGAAGAGGCGCTCTTTTGATTTAAGTGATAATATAAAGGAAGAAAGGAAAAGAAAAAAAAGGGCCATTTCTCTAAAAATATTACTATATAAAAATAAGTTTAAAATAAAACATTGTACTATAGGAATTATTTTCCAAAGGTCGTGCGTGGCGTCTTTTCCCCTTATGTCTATGAACTTGGTGACAGATCAAGGATTTGCAAGCATATTGGTAACATAAATCTAGGTTGAAAAAAATAACAAAAGATGGATACAATTCCAATCATTTATAAATAAGATTTTATTAAAATTGATCAAATTACAATTGCCCATAAAAGCTTTTCATATTTTGCACCGTTTGTATGACATCAATTTCATAGTTATTTTTTTCCCTAAAATCACTTAATTCTATTAAAGTCTAAAATATTTTTTTGGAAAAAATTGAAGAGTAATTCTTTATTATTATTTTGAATCATTTGCCACAAGCAATATAATTAAGAATTTCCCCATTACCAAAAAAAGAATTAGCAAGTATATGCCTACATTTCCAAAACGATGAATAAAGTGATAAGAGCACTAAAAACATCTCTCAATTAAGAGTGCAAAACACTAGAAATAATATCATTGCTAAGCTTGAGTTCACCTTATATACTCACTCTGAAGTATACTACCTACCCTAATAAAGTCAATTTCTCTGAATACTACAACGTCTACATTGAAATTCTTCTCGATCTAAATCTTAGAGATCTTCTAAAATTTAGATCTATCAATATATATATATATATATATATATATAAATTATTAAAAAAAGTAATGAAAATACAAAAAAAAGGGAAAAAATCCCATAATTAAAAAATCTTTAGAACAAATAACTTCACAAAAACAAAAGGATTATTAAAAAAATGGAAAATCATATCAAAGAGAAAGATCAACGAAGATCTCCTTCGGTAGAGTAGATAGAAAGAGAGAATTTGCAGAGACAAATGAAATTTTCTTTGAGAGAAGACTTAGGAATTCCAAATTTATTTTATACAAATAAATCACATATAATGTTTTATAACATTGATTGATGCATAAGTATAAGTTCAAATGTATAATAAGGGTCTTAAATTATTGTTGTCACCACCTAAAAGTCAAAATCGTGACTTTTAGTAATTTTAGATGAAAATATAAATAAAGAGTTAATTTGCGAAATTCTAGTAAAATTACGTATTTGGATTTATACATTTTGGTTCTTAAATTATTACAATTCCCATAGAAAGTATCTCATCAAACTTAATTCTCTGAAGAAATATTCAAGGAAGATCTAACTAATTCATGTGTTAAATTATTTAATAAATCCTTAATTTCGTTAAAATTAGTTGGGTAGAAAGTTTAAGTTCGGAAAATTCAAATGTAATTTACAAAACTCAACTCAAAATCCAAGAATTTTAAAATTTTGAAAATTTTCTCCCAATGGGCTATAATATCCAATTTGTATATTAAGTCAACAAATAATGGTAAAATCACCCACATATATCTACTAAGTAGATATATTAAACATGGCTAAAGAATTAGACAGGAAAAAAGAATGGAGCTAGGTATAGACACCAAGTAGTCTAGAGGAGTAAGACCGCAAGCATACATTAAGCAACTTGTCTAGCCTATAAGATAACTATCTCGATCAGACAAATACCTGAAAGGGAAGGAAATGGCAAAGTATGAGCTCCAGAGCTCAATAGAAAAATAATTACCTTTTTAAAAACTATTTTATGATGAAAAGTACTTGAATGGTTAGTTACTCTAAAAATATTTCAATCCCAAAAGCCAGTATCCATCAATACATACGAAAACGAAATATAGACACTATTTTATCCAAAATCATGTTTCAAACTATATACATGTATTTATTCCAAAACCAGTAATCATTATATACAAACGAATACATAATCATATATTTAAACATCAAATTATATAGTACGTGATATAAATTACTTTACCACATGAGCTTTCATCCTCCTATCACAAACCCGATTAAACCTCACTATGTGTAGGCTAGTACTCTAAACTGACACCTACATGACCATATGTATAGGACCTTTACATAGGTTTACAGATTTTGCATCAACAGTGAGGCTGTAGCCTCCGAACTAAAGAATCCCATGTAGATTTATAGACTCTACGTCAACGGTGCGGCCCAACCACCTATTAAGTGAATCATGATGCTAAGCTAATTGTCAAGTATGATCTTATGACATGTCTGATATGAAATAGTACATAAAATAACTATGCACAGTTTAGTTGTCAAATAATGCTCTAGTTTTAGTTTCCAAATAGTGCTCTGATTTTCCATAAAAGTATCATTTTAGGATTTTAGAAAAATAAATGGCATAAAAATTGTAATTTTGATAAACCAAAATTTTTCATACACATAGAAGATCCCAAAGCAATACAATATGCCCACAATTATTTAAAATCAATCACAGTTCTCAAAACAATTCCATATTCAAAAATATCACAATATGGAACATAAGTAATTTTATTTAAAATATAAAAATACTAACTGAATTCAGGTCATCATGATATCTATACAATGGTATCGATTGCCCGTGGCATCGCGAGGTGGTCGATTGAAGGGTCGAGGAATGTTTCCGGGCTAAGATTTTCTTACTTTTGGTGGGTGACTTCTCTAGTAAAGTCTGAAAAAGATGAAATAGAGGCCATGATCATGTCTTGAACATCAAAAAAATAGTTGGAATAATTACATAGCTCGACTAATTCGGGTCTATGCTGAAACCCAACCCCTAACACAAGAATCGACATGATTCCCAAGCCTCAATGCCTCAAAACTCATGCTAGCTAGGAAACACATCGATGTTATATATCAAAAGCCATTTATGGACCATACTAAGCTCAATTTCGACATCGAAAATTTCATTTTGAGGTCCTAAAAAAAATTATCCAATTATACCAAACGTTCCTAAAAATGGCCAAATTTATTAAGCTGATTACAAATTTACCACTTTTAGAATCTTAATTGTGGAAATGCCGACTATTCGTTTCAAAAACGGCTAAACTCATGTCCTAATTTCAAATATACTAATATCCTCTTCTTATAACTTTAATCATACCAATTTCCATCTCAGAAATTATCAAAACATCAACTCCTTCAAACATAGTTACAAAAGTACCAACAATTCATTGGAAAATTTGTCCAAACACTCACCAGAGGAGTTTCGACGCTGGCAAATAGACGAGGGAGTTTCAGCACTTGCAAATGGGCGAGGAAGTTTCAACACTTACCTGTGGGACTTAAACTTGCTAGATGATGCAGACCATGGTGTTGATTTCGCCGAAAATGGTTGCAGGGAGATAAGGCTGTCTTGGTCCCCTCCTCACTTTTGAGCGAGGGGGAATATGGCACCGAAGTCTCATTAGGCTGTGAGGAGGGCACCAGACTGGGGCGTCACAAGTGAAGGGCTGGGTGGCTGAATTTCAAGGCTTGGGCAGAGAGGTGACGAAGGGGAAAAGGGTGTCATACGAGAGTTTGTGTAGATTCAAGGATTTGTTCTAACTTTTTCGGAAAGTTTGCGACACGAGACCTTGTTTAGTACACGGGACTAAGATTAGGATTGAGATTATTTATCTCATACCCATGTTTGATGCTAATTTAGAATTGAGATAGATAATCTAAAGCTCCAAAATAATCTCATGTGGGCAGGATAATTTATCCCATTCAAGAGTGTCAATACTCAAAAGTGGTAGAACCTACATTCATTTAAATTTTTTTAAACTAGTGGGTCCCATATTATAAATATTTTATATTTTTTAATATTTAAACTAATATAAAATCAATTTATAACACATTTTAATAGGAAAAAAGTGAATCTCATATTATAATAATAATCTTAATCCAATCTAATACTACACCAAACATGAAATAGTATTAAATTTATCCAATTCAATCCATTTCAATCTAATCTAATGCTATAATCTAATCCTAGTTCTATGTACCAAACAAAGCCTGACAGGAATCCCATTCTTTTGAAAATCATGAAACAACGTCATATTGTCAAGTTTCTCTTCAAAAGAGTACCCAAAATTACCAATTGACCCCAAAATCTCTTAAAACACTCCGCTTAAGCCCAAACTCAATTGAACTTGTTTTAGCCCCAAACCTTATCAAATCTCCAATTAACCCTTAAATAATTATTGGTCTTTACAATTATGAGCAGAGTCAAGTGACATAAAATGAATTCAAACAAAATATAACTAGATTTAAAATTACAAGTGGCATAATAAGTATTTATGTTAAGGTCTCATACTTAGTATAGTTAGTAGTCACACCTCACTTTAATATCGTGGTCTAGAGTTTAAAATTTCATCAATTATAGAATATTCATTGATCTGGCGAGTCTCTAAAAAATTTGCATAAATCAAACCAAAATCAATTCATTCGAGAAAATTTGAGGTAAATCTAAATAAAATATTATATATATATATATATATTTATATCCTCCATGTTAGCCCAACTATCCTTTTGGATCAAATACTCCCAATGTGTTAAAAAAATATACAAAAAAAATATATGAAAAAATCATAAGAAAATATTAAGACAGAGGCTGTAAAAAAAATTAAAATAATGAAAAATTAACCATCGAAATTCGTCAAAATTCCTTAAGTTATATGATATTCAATGATTAAAAAAAAAAATCCAAATGCACATCTGATAAAAATTCTTGCAAAAGAACCCAATAATTCACGGGATTTCATTATAAGAAAAGACTTGATTTTCTCTTTCACGTAATTCATTTTGACACATTCTATTATGTGATACTGGAATTACTAGGAAAGCTCTAAAATCATCACTTGTCTATGTGCATTCAATTTCTTTGTCTATTGAAAAAAAATCTTATAAAACGTTATTGTTTCTTTGTACACTTACAAAATTCCAAAAATGTCCGTTCTTTTTCATACTTAATTCTCCAGTTCATATTTATTCTCTATTGCTTTCAAGTTAAAGTTTACGTTTCCACTTTTTTTTTTTTTAAAAATAAAGTTTAGGTTATTATTTAATAAAAAAACTAAAACAAATTAAATACACGAAAAATGAAGGCACGAATCCATTCAAACCCAGCACAATTCCCTCTGCTCTTTCTATGGTTTGAATACATTTGTCTTTTGGTTTAGAGAAAGAGAGAATGGTTCTTCACATTTTTTTCCTCTACTGTATAACTTTGATCAAAACATTCACAACTTCACGTATGCGTACAAGGGTGAGACGGAAAATAAACTTGCTTTAATTTGTTTTTCCTTAAATTTGTGTAGGAGATCCGTGGAGATATGTGAGAATAGGATAAATACGTATACAAGTACTTATAATTATTAAATTAAAAATTTTAGAAGACTTAATTGTTCAAATTTAGATTGTAAATTTTAGAAACCTAATGGTTCAAATTTATGGGAAGCAAGTTTAGAAAGATATACGATATTAATGGTCTTAATTTAAAAAAAAAAATGTTTTCCGAATTTTCTATTTTACTATATAATTGTCCTTAATAGTAATTTTATAAATAGACATAATGAAAAACACTAAAAATGTGAATGTACAAAGATAACAAGTGATGCATTTAGAACCTCATAATTACTATTCAATAACTTAATACAATCTCATCAAATACTCTTTATTCCTAATACCTCAGTGTTCCATATCCATTATATTCAATAACTTATACTCTGATCAAATTGTTTATTTTCCTAATTAATACCTTAGTGTTCCATATGTCCGTTAGTTTTACCAAATTTGTTGACAGTGTCAAATGTAACTGACAGATAAATTAATACACAAATAACAAAAGATGGGCGGCGGGGTCGGGGTGTTAGATGCTGTACTTCAAGCCCTTGCTAGTAATCTGTACAAGTATCTAGAAAACGAAGTCCTACATGTACTCGACTTTTCTTCGCAGTTCAGAAAGATGAATGATGAACTTGATACATTGGCCGCCTACCTTGCCGATACTGAGAAGCTTAAGCAGTCCAAGGAAACTGACAGGAAATTCTTAGTTAAACTAAGGGAAGTGATTTATGAAGCAGACGACGTACTGACAGATTGCTTACTCAGAGATGAGTACGTGAAAGACAAGTCTTGCCACAGATTATCGGTTCGCGAAAAGTTGTTCATGTATCGAACTAGCAAGAAGTTGAAAGACATTAACTCGCGGATGAGCAAGACTGAAGAGACGTTGAGTAATTTCTTGACGAGAAGAGAAATCAAAGAAGTCATAGAGACACGACATTCGGTGGAAACCATTGCGCAGGATTTCAATCCAACTAAACCAATTGGATTAGATGAGGATATAAGGACGGTTAAAGGGTGGATTTTGAAGAAAAACGATGCCAATGAGCGCGGACTTCGGAAGGTTGCCATTGTAGGGATGGGGGGGCTGGGAAAGACCACCATTACCCAAGAAATCTTTCACGATCAAGAAGTCATAAGCCACTTTGACAAGATGATTTGGGTATCCGTAACAAAAGCCCACTCGACAGACCATCTTATGCGTTGCATGTTGGAAAGGTTAGGAACATTGCCGCGGGACTCCAAACATGATGGGAGCATGTTGTTGAATGAATTTGGACAAGTATTTTCCAATCAAAGTACTAATTGTCTTATTGTTATGGATAATGTGTGGGAATTGGATCTCGAATGGTGGGATAAGGTGTGTTCGGTTGTACGCCGCAGTGGTGGGAGAGATGGTATTACTAATAGAAGCAGCTCCATCATAATAACAACTAGAAACGAAGAGGTAGCAACTAATTTGGGAGTCGACGATTTGCGGATTCACAAGCCTAAGACTTTAAGCGAACGTGACAGTTGGGATTTGTTTTCTAGATATGCATTTTCTTCGAGTGGGGAACTTAGCTCCTCAATTAAGGACTTAGGTCGGCAAGTGGTCAGGAAATGTGGGGGGCTTCCTTTGGCAATCAAGACAATAGGTGCTTTATTAGAAACAAAGATTGGTTCTCCTTCCCAATGGAAACAAATTTTAGATAGCTTCCATGTAACAACTAGTAATTCAGTTTTGCCTTCTCTGGAGTTGAGTTATGATGAACTCTCAACCCTTCTAAGGCACTGCCTACTGTGCTTTGCCATTTACCCTCAGGGCTCAGAGATACAGGCTGAACAATTAATCCATTGGTGGATTGCAGAGGGGATGGTGCAGGACAAGGGCACAAAAACGGCAGTAGAAGTGGGCCGTGAGTATTTGTTGCAACTCAGCAAAAGATGCCTAGTTGATGTTGTGAAGCGGCGAAAGTACGATGGGAGTATCTACAAATGCAAGATACATGATATGGTGCGGGAATTGATTATTGGAAAAGCGTGTGAGCAGGAGATTTGCAGCTTTGATCGTAGTAAAGAGAGTCCAGAGGTGACACAAGATACTCGATGGTTAGGCCTTACTGAGGAAATGTGTCAACCATCATTCTTTAATGTATTTAAGCTCAGGGCATTGTTTCTGATGCCACGCAGTTGGTTTTGCGTGGAGAAGTTTGGGTTGCTCGAGTCCTTGAGGGTGTTGAATTTCTCAAAAAATGTAGAGGCGATCAACTTAGAGGATTTCTTTAACTGGCTTAGTTCACTTAAGCGCCTTGCATGTTTGAACATGAGCGGATATCCACATCTCGAAGAAGTCCCACATTCAGTTAAGAAACTCCGAAATCTCCAGATGCTAGTTTTATTTGATTGTGAGAATCTGAAGAAGTTGCACCCATCTATCGCTACTTTGAGGAGGTTGACTGTCTTGGATGTAGGGAATTGTCCTAAACTCAAGTGTCTACCACGGGGTTTAGGGAAACTATCTCATCTTCAAGAACTCACTGGTTTCCAAGTGATGAGTCCATCTAATAAGCGAATCTTCCAGCTTCTTGAGCTTCAGGAACTGAAACAGCTAAGAGTATTGCGAATTATCTTAACTGATGAAACTGAAATATCAGGCGAAAAGACCGACATCCTGCTTCAGCTCACCAAGCTCAAGGTTCTGGCTATTGATCATGCTGAAAAACCTGGAAGAAAGATTACAATTAACATAATGGATAGCTTACGACCTCCTCAAAGCCTGCAGGAGCTATATATAAAGAATTACAAGTGGGAAAATTTACCCAACTGGCTCAACCCCTCTCATCTTTCTGCATTGCATTATCTTTCTATTGAGTCTGGATATATGATCAACCGTTTGAACACTGTTGAAAATATGAGTGATCAGCATTGGAATATTGAGGGCTTGCGCTTGAGGTACTTACCACGGCTAGAGGCGGAATGGAGCAACTTTGAGATACATATGCCTGAACTGCGATACATGGAAATCAGTAATTGTGTCAGATTGAGTGGCTTTCCCTGTGATGTTAAGGAGACAGGGAGCTGGAGACGAGGACAAACTAATTAAGGTAGAATTTATACACAAGCAAGAAATCATCCTTCATATACATATTCATAAATTGTTTATTTGTTTCTTTTTCGCTTTTAGCCTCCGGGCCACTGACTTCTTATAATTAGACTACTAATTACAAGTAACCATACGCATGATATTCAGCTTCCATCAAGGCCAACAAACTTGAAGGGAGGGAACTTGGGATTTGCATCGTGGACGGATGTTGCCGTACTGTTCTTCATCTTCTACGTACTTCAGTTTGGACCGATATAGTTATTGATGTATTTTAATTTTCTTCTACTTTTTCTTTATTTTCGAAGACGTGATAACGATGTTGATGTACCTTAAACGGACATGCATGCTTGGGGTGTGCGCGTTCAGCCATGCGTACGTGGTCTAACTGGTTAGCACACCGTAGTATTTAGAGTGGTGATTAATTATCTATTTATGTATCATGAGTAGAAATTTGAGTTATTATAGGTTACGTACATGTGTTTGGTATTTGCGTACTTAAGGATGATGCCTGATGGATTTCATAGTAATTAACTTGTTAATAAGTTTTTCCTTAATTAGCAAGCTAGGTAAATACTAATTTTTTGCTAGGAACTGTGGAATCTTCTTCCAAGTTCTGTGGAAAAAATGAACTATGCGCAATTAGGCTAGGAAGAAAAATGTTAGCATGGTAAGTTAGGTGCATAAAACCCGACATGTTTGTTTGTAGACTAGACGTACACCCAGGCCAACATCTAAACTCGTTCCTATAGTTGATATTGACTGAACTCTTCTAGTGTATTACTATCATCCATCCAAATGTGAAACGTCCTTCTTTTTCTTTCCTTCTTTTTTTATTTTTTTTGGTGCTTGATGAGCATAGAAAGAAATTCATCAAGAAAAACAAAAAAAAAAATAGTTATTGAAAAGTCCCAATTTATAACAAGAAGAATAGACTCTTCTCCTTTAAAAAAAAAAATTCGCTCCTCTCATTCTCGCACGGTCAAGCCCACAAACGTAGGTATACTCTATCAGCTATCTTTCATTGTCTTCCCTCTCTTTTTTTCCTCCTCCAATGAGATCAAGAACTGTCGTTTTGAAAATAAATCCCTTAGAAGTGGCTCAACAACATATTTATATTACGTGTTACCAAAATTTCATATCTCAAAAACTCGCAAAATGAAAATGACAAGCGTAACAAGAAACTAGAACCCCCCACCTTTGACCGAACTGCTAGAGATTTCATGAAAGGAGAGCTCTGCATGTCCTAAATCGTATGAAAGATATAGTAATAAAAGGAATTGAGTTGGTAGGAAACTTGTTAACAGGGAAAGGTATCGATATAGAAAAATGCTTTAAAGAATCAATATTACATCCCAAAGTACCCAAAATTTCAGTTCCATAATCAAATGTTTGATTTCAAAAAGACATTGCTAAAGTTGAAACCAGAAGATAAACACTAAATATAAACATGCAAGAGAAAACTTATTACAGTCAAAGAAACATTCCTAATTATAAGCAATAACTAAACATAGTTTTCAAGTCCTATTCATTTGTGAAAACTACTAACACGAACAAGAACCAAGAAAAATACTTATTTTTTCCTCCTAAGGTGCAGTTATCCACTTAGGCAACTCTAAAGCAATATCACTATAAGAGCATAATACACAACATCCTAAAAACTTCCGTCACGTAAAATTGGAATTAACTGCAAACTACAATATTCAAAAGTTGGAGTTGCTAACATACAAGGCGCTGTGAGCGCCACAAGATATATATACTTTGCTTATCCATAGGTTATCCATAGGTTTATATGCTCTTTTTTTGAAAAAAAAAAAAAAAAGATGAAACTTATTTAATGATTTTTATTTATTAAAAAAATAAAGAATTAATGAAGTCCTAACCTAATATCCAATCTTACTTACTGAGTTAGTCCTAGTGAGCACGATTTATATGCTCTTAATTATAACTTTCAGTCACTTTAGTAACATTTAAGTTACACTAAGGAATAAATGAGAAAATTGCATGAGATTCAGTAACATGCAGAGAAATCAACACTTATATATGTTTCTAAAACTCCATCCTCGAACTTAACCAGAGAAAAAAGCTAGGAGAAATTAACAATAAAAACTAAAACAAAGCAAAACCTAGTAAAGATATGCTGCGTATTTAGATCAGAACATGACAAGATTGTCCTTTACCAACATCAAGTTTCTAGCAGATCATGAACACTAATGATGTTAAAACTTGGTGACGGTAAGTAATAACCAAATACGTAATCATAGTCGGTTATCGTTTGCCGCCGAAAGGGTACTTAATATAGAATGACTAATAAGCAGTCTAACTAGATAGATAATTGAATGAAGTGCTAATAGAAATCATCTAACTCAATCAAACAAATGGAGGTAAAATAGAGCAGTGGTATTTCACACTACAGAAAAAGGGCTTGATAGCCTACAGAACAAAATGTCGTTGCTGCAGCCCTATAGTGATAATAATGTTATCATTGCTATAGATCAGTTGGTATAACACTTCTATAGCAACGGCAAACTTTATCGTCAGAATAATAGACTATAGCGAGGACATAAGTCATTACTACATTGTCGTCGAACAATGGCTAAAAGACGATGATATCGGCCGTAGTTACCACTATAGTGTTGACACATGTCGCCGCTATAGATATATTTTTTTTAAAATTATATATATTTAAATATAATTATAGCGACTACTAATAAATAAGTTTTTGAATTTAATTAGTGAAGACATTGATATTTTTATTTTTTCATTAGGACAAAGTTCAACTGTTAGGATAAAGTTTGAGAAGTTATAATCTTGCAGAATAACTAGCTCAATATCATTACGTTAAATATCCTATCCACCTCGATGACTTAAGTCTCCTACAATTCTCCAATTCAGACCATTCAACAAATCATCAATATCAAAAACTTGCTTAGCTTGAGAAACAAGTATATATGATTAATCTTTATACTACTCAGAATTGATAGTTATACTTATTATGTTTTT
This sequence comes from Parasponia andersonii, assembly GCA_002914805.1. Lineage (NCBI taxonomy): Eukaryota > Viridiplantae > Streptophyta > Magnoliopsida > Rosales > Cannabaceae > Trema > Trema andersonii. The sequence continues at coordinate 57,365 of JXTB01000749.1, read as the reverse complement.
TTCTACTTTTATTTTCTTTTTTCTAGGATTGGTATCAAACCATTTACACTTGAATAAGATAACAAAATATGTGTCCATATAATTGAATTCTTGAATTTCTTCTAAATAATTATAAAATGTAATCTCTTCAGTCCCAAAGACAGATATACTACTATTTTGAGTCAATCGTTTAGAATCTCTTGGAGTTATGAATTGAGTTCTATTTATAATACATACATAATAAGATAAGACATAGAAATATGGCCTAGATGCTAATACGTACAACTCATCATTTACTTCAGTGGATCCATTTTGACGTAATTAATATATTTATTAATTCAATTAAAATGTAAATTAGACAATAATGAAAACAATTATTATATGCAAAAGTTAGAATTATAAGTTATATACCTTCGTATAAAACTAAGTTGGAAACTATTGATTTTATATTTCATCCAAAGTTTGACAATCTTTTTGCTTGAGCTCCCTCATGTGTTTACTATATTATAGAAAAAATGTGAAAGTTTAATATAATGCCATATAATCATAATGATTTAATATTTTATTAATTATTGAGACTTACTTTAAATACTTTTGGATATCTACACAATTGTTTAATATGTACTACTCAGCTTTTTTCCGAAGATACAATCAAGTGACACGTAAATCTTTTTTCCAATAGGAAGACATTATGATTGGAATACATTTAAGTGTTTTCTTAGACCGGTGTCAATGGCATCCTCATTCCTATTAGGACGATTGAGTTTCGTCTCAATCCCTTGGAAATACATTAAATAAAACGTAAACGCTTCATCAACAATATAACCTTCAATAATAGATCCATCAAGATGTGCTCGATTTCTAACATAGTCCTTCAAATTCTTTATATATCTCTCATACATATATATCCATATGAAGTGAACAGGTCTTTCAAGTAACGCTTCTTTGAGAAAATGCATCACTAAATGAACCATGATATCAAAAACTACAGGGGAAAATATCCATTCAAGCTTGCAAAGATTAAGAACTATGGCATATTTAGAATTCTCTAAGTCTTTCTTACTCAGACTCTTAGTATATATTTGTTGGAAAAAATTACAGAGTTCAATAATTATCGATAATATTTCCTTATTTATAAAAGCTCTTATGCCAGGAGCCAACAAACGCTGCACAATAGCATGAAATCATGCGACTTCGAACCAGTTATTTTTTGAGTCATTGTCAGTTACATTCCTCCGTAGGTTACTTGCAAAGTTGTCGGGAAACTTAACCGACTTAATAAATTGACAAAATTGATGTCGTTCATCGGCAATGAGAGTATTATGTGTGAGATTTAATCAACTTATTTCTCGATTCATCCAAATGCAACTCTCGTCTTATTTTCATATCAGTAAAATTACGTTATGCATTAATCATGTTATTTGATTTGCCATCAATTCCCAACATTGCGCCAATAATACTATCACACACATTTTTCTCAATATGCATGGTATCAAGATTGTGTCTTAAAGATAATGACGGCCAATAATCTAGCTCATAAAAGATACTTTTCTTTCTCCAATTTAGTTCGTCTTTGTCACATTTCCTCTTAACCCCTCTATAACTTGGATGTTCACCAGGCAACATATGCAATAACTGTCTTAGTTGTTCTAAAATATCTTCAATATTGAAATGCCGAGGTGGGTTTCTTCTATTTGATTTCCCATCAAATTCTTTACTTCTTCTAATTGAATGATTAGTCAGTAGGAAACGTCTGTGACCCACATAACAAGTCTTGGTCTTCAATCTCAATGAAGGGGTGTCTTCGTTACGTACAGGTTCGACAAGCTTTATAGCCTTGAACACTCCAATCAGATAAACTACTATAGGCCGAGAAATCATTAATAGTACACAAAAGTGCAACTCGTATGTTGAATGTGCTATTACTAGTGGCATCTCAAGTATCTACTCCGATAACCCATAACTGTTTTAACTCTTCAAACAACGGCCTCAGAAAAACATCCATATCTTGTTTTGGAGATTTAGAACCATGAATTAATAATGACATCATGAAATAACACTTCTTCATGCATAGTAAGTCGTCAATACCACTGGTTACACACTCTAAGACAAACTTATATTGCCAAATGGGTTGAATCTGTCTGTCGCCAAGCCCAATCGTACATTCCTTGGTTCTTTGTCAAATTTAGGATATCTACAATCAAACTCTTTCCATACTTTCTCATCAACAGGATATACCCCTTCCTTATTGGAACGACCTGAATAGTGCTACCTCATACTTGCTATAGTGTGTCTTGACCCATATAATCACTTTAACCGCAGTGTCAATGAGAAATACTGTAATACTTTGTTAGGTATCTTATTGCCTTCATATTTTTATCTACCCAACCGCTCCTCCTACACATATGATAATTTTATTTATCTATATTTTCTTTCCAAAATAAAACACAATCATTTTTGTAAGCATGAATTGACTCGTACCCTAATCCCAACTGAGGCATCCATTTTTTCGCCTTATAATGTAACCCTGATGGCTTGTACTCTACTTGAGGTGCCTCTTTCAATAATTTTAATAGGCTATTAGATGATTTATTACTTTATTTATGCATTACTTTCAAATGCATAAGTTTGGCTAAGAAATTCAATATCGAGAAATGTGTGCACCCAGAATACAATTCTAACTCAACCTCTAAGAACAAATCATCATATTGTTTTACAGACATAGAAGACAACATTGCAATATTTTTATCTGCGTTCACATCATTATAAATAGGATCACGAGTAAATGGACCTATGAAGTCATTTATCACATTTACTATCCCATCTATACATCATTATCTCTATACAAGTCATTTTGTGGAATGTCCACATCATCAACTTCTCAATGAAATGTCCAAGTGGTATATTCTACATCGAATCCATGAGTTACTATATGCGTCTTCACCATATCAAGTGTCTTATGCAACACATTGCGACATTCTTTACACGGATAATGAATTTTGCCTTAGTTATTCACAAAACTTTTTGCCTTATCAAGAAATTGTCATTACACCATTCCAATATTCCTTAGAAAAGCAGTTCGTCAAATGTATCCAACTCTTGTCAACTAACATGTTTTTCCATTACTTGCTACTCGATGTCAGAACGAGTTAGAAATGATTGTCAAAGTCAATATGCATGATTATAATATGTCCTATATCCATCTTATCACTCCACTTCTAAAGGGTAAAGCCCTATCTCATTCAAGATTACTTTGTTATGTAGTTCATTATTCCTTCAACATTGTCCCGTTCACGTCGAAATTCTAGCAGCATTTTCCCACAGTTCCCCTAAATATTATACATATATATACACATCCAGATAACACAAGGAGATGCCACTAGAACTCGACCAAATAACAATAACGTGTAATCTCAAACTGTCCAAACGGGACAATTTAAGAATCGATATTGGGATGCATAATCTCTCATCGATTCCAGAACAGGTCTAAGATAATTGTTTTTGGCTAAAATAATGCATGCATATATTAAAATCACTATGTATACAAATGTGCACATTATGACTACAACCTTTCTCATTACATGTCAACTGGTTTGAAATATTCTTGATCATCACAATTATATAACTCTAATTGTGATGATCAAGAACATCCTAAACCAGTTTACATGTGATGATCATTCTCGTATATTATTGTGAACTCGGGGTTACTTATCATATTAGATAGTTTGTTGGGGTATTTTTGGTATTTTATTCACTACATGGGTATTTCGAGTATCTGAGAAATTATAGGAGTACTTTAGTAACTATAAGGGTATTTTTATAATTTCTTATTTTATGGGCATTTTGGGTAGTTTTGTGAATTAAAGGACTATTTTAGGGTTTTAAATCAAACCTAAGAATATTTTCAAAATTTACTTAGTTAAAGGGTATTTTAGTGACTATAAGGTGATATTTGGTTCGTGAAATAGAATTAGAATCGTAATAGGAATTGTAATGGAATGGAATGAGAATAAGAATGCAAACTTTATTCTATTGTTTGGTTGAAAATTACAATCATTAGTGGAATAAGAATTACTATGTTTGGTTAATAGTGGAATGGAATGGAATAAGTGTTGTATTGACTATAATACCCTTTTTTGAATTTTATATATTTTTCAACTATTAAAATTTAGTTGATAAAAAGTTATGACTTAAAAAGTTCATTATTTTATATAATTAATTAATAATATCATAATAAAATAAGCTACAAAAATTTATTTCCAATTTGGTAATTATTACTATTATTATTTCAAAAAATGATAAATTATTTTTAGATGTGTGAGTAACTTAATCTAAAAAAAGAAATAGTATTTCTATATGTGTGCAAAATGAGAAATAATGAATATTACTACTATTACAATTCTTAAATGCATATAAGAAAGTTTACATTTTTTTGGGCAAAAAGGGAAATAATATCAATTTAATTATGACTTAAGGAATGGAATGGAATTTCCTTAGGAGAAACAATGGAAACAAAATTCTAACAATTGATGGAAATAATTTTCCATTGGAATAAAAATTCCAATTTCATTTTTTAAACCAAATGGTGGAATGGGTTATTTAATGGATGGTCATTCCATTCCAACACCCATTCAACTCAACCAAATATCCCCTAAGGGTTTTAATGTAATTGAAGTGGTATTTTGAGTATTTTACTAGTTGTCAATGTTTTTAATTCTTATAAGAATATTTCGGGTATTTTGTTTTGTTTTTATTGATTATAGGCGTAATTTTTTAAAATATTATTATAAATTAGTTTTTAAGATTAATTATATAATTAATCTTATTCTTTATTTTCTTTTTATTTATTATTACCTTATACTCAAGTTCTAAATATCAAATATTAATTACTAGTTTCATTTAATTTACTTCTTGTACTGAATTTAACTAATTATTAAAATATTAGTATAATGTAAAAGTTATTAATTAATTTTATTACATTTTACTAATTATTCAATTCATAATTAAAATGTAAAAGTTATTTTCTACAGGTGTTAAATAGTTGTTATTATCCTTTATTCATTTTATATATTATTATTATTTAAGCTTATTTATTTTTATGTATTATTATTATTATTATTATTACTACTACTACTATTATTGTGACAATATAGTTATTATTATCTTTTATTTATTTTATGTATTATTATTATTATTATTAGCTAATCTTAAAAGAGAGTAGATGCCCTTTTTAAAAAAATATTATTATAAATTAATTCTTTTAATTTAATTATATAATTAATCTAACTCTTTAATTTCTTCTCATTTATTTTTACCTTATACTCAAGTCTTATTACTTCTTTTACTAACTTTATTAATTAATTTTATTACCTTTTACTAAATATTTAATTAATAATTAAAATGTAAAAGTTATTGTCTACAAGTGTTAAATAGTTATTATTATTTTTTTATTTATTTTGTGTATTATTATTATTTATTCCTATTAAATTAAATTATTAATATATTTAATTATTCCTATTATCATTTACTAATTTTTATCATATTTTTAATTATTAGATCATATTTTTAATTAACTTAAAAATTTATTCTAATCTAATTTCATCATTTATTATTAAATTAAATCACTAATCTAACATTAATATTAATCTAATTAAATATTTCTAATCTAATCCAACATAAATCCAAATTAAAATACACACCATAAACAAAAAATATAATTACTTACAAATATAATTTTCACATAAACATTAATCTAACATATTCAATTTAACCATAAATCAACATAATCTAATAAAATAATTTCATAAATCCAAATAAATCTCACAATATTTATAAAAACAAAATAATTTCCCCATATCACAAATCCAAAATAATCCTACATCATCTAACCATGTTACAAATCCAATATAACAAAATCATATTATACAATTTAAATAATATAAACTAACCTATTATTTTTAACTATTATATAAATATAACCACATTTTAATAATAATCTAACCTCATTATTTTTAACTATTATATTAAACTAACCTACTATTAACAAATACATAAATCTAACAAGAATATAATCTAATTCTTATTTTTAATAGTCTAAATAAAGATTTTTTAAAAAAAAAAACAAAAAAACTAATCGGTGAGCCGATGGAGGGGGACGACGAAGGAGAATGGCGGCGGCACTAACGGGGATGGTAGAGGAGGGGTTCTACGATGAGAAAGAGAGAGAGAGAGAGAGAGAGAGAGAGAGAGAGAGAGAGAGAGAGAGAAGGCAAAGGCGGTCAGCCGGCCAGTAGGTAGAAGAGAGAAATATGGGTAAAAAAGAGAGAGACGTGTGAGAGAGAGAAGAAACTGACGAAGAAGACGATCTGACGGTTTTTATTTTGTAGGACCCATAATAGCAACATTTGTTGCTACTATAAAGATCGCCAGTCATCCTTATAAACCGTGATAACACTGTTTTAATTTCAATTTTTTTTGTGTCAAATTTCGGCGGTTACTATTTATCCGCCCAAATTTTCGAGTTTACCTATAGAGATGACAAGTTGTCGTTGCTAATTTTTTTTTTTTTTTACTTTTTATATTGATTAATTCTTGTTTTAAATAAAAAAAGATTTAAAAAATTCTATAATAGTGACAAATGTCATCGCTATAGGGTCTGATATTATTACAATCCCCCAAAAAACGTTTATTTTCCTACGGATGAATTACTATAGAATGACGCATTTTTTTGTATATTCTATAGTGACAACAATCTCATGCCATCGCTAAGGTTTTCTCTATAGCGACAACATATGTCGTCCCTATAGTAATTTTGGTCAACCTTTCATAGTTCACCTTCAATAGTGACGACATACTCAGTGTCGCTACTATAAATGTCATCGCTATAACCCCTTTTTTTCTTGTAGTGTCAGCAGTCTATGGATTTAAGAAATGAAACGAATTTCAAAGCAAAATACGGTAACAACAACAAGCTAGATCTCAGATGGATTATTTAATTAACTTTCGAAATAAAAATTCCCTAAGTCAAGAAGTATATCCGTATTAAAATACCTCTAACTTTATTATATATGATACGAAAAAGTTAAAGATTGATATTGTAGACCACTTAGGAGGACATAACTAAAACATAAAAACACTAGAAATTTGAATGAACTTACTTGATGCATATATATAGGTGAAACTAAAAACTAAATCCATAGAATAATACACCGCTTAATAAAATCCGTATTAAATTTCCTCTAACTTTATTTTATATGATATCAAAAATTTAAAGATTGATATTGTAGACCTCTTAGGAGGACATAACTAAAACATAAAAAATTAAAAATTTGAATGAACTTACTTGATGCATATATATAGGTGAAACTGAAAACTAAATCCATATCCATAGAATAATAATTGTCTTTTTTGAATTATTTTGAACTATGTTATGTTATGGGAGGATGGGTGGAGTGAAATTGTAAAAAAAGAGAGGAAAAAAAAAAAGTTACACACTTGGTCATAAAAGAAAGAAATAAGTTTAGGAGTATGCAACTCAAAAACAAAAAAAAAATGAAATAAATATTGAGCTAAGTATTGATAGAAGAAAGACAAATTGTGAGTTAGTGGTGTGTTGCTTGGTATGTAAAAAAATTACTCTACACGAGTTCTAGAGTTAATGTGTGTAACGGTGATTTGAGCTCACTTACCTAAATCATCATACCCTCACCTAATCTAACATTACAACTTTAATAAAGACCTTTTGATTTTTGGTGATACAATTATCTACATTAGTGGAAATAGATTTGAAAAATAAACTTGTGGAATTTGAGTATTCTCTTTAAGATTTTGTGCTTAATGTATATTAGCATAAACTTATCCGGATTTCACACAATGATAGGAGAAAGACATTTACACACACACAGGAAATTCAATTTGAGATGGGACATACTCTTGAGTTATTCTTAATACCTAGCCAATATTTGTACGTTTCTTTAAGTTATATTATTATATGAATATTAAAGAACTGATTGGAAATAATCAGTGCCAATATAATACCTCTTATGTGTTTTTAGATATTTTTTTTTCTTTTGCTTGAGAACTAGTAAAATCTTAAGTTTGGGGTGTGTTAAGTCCATAAAAATAGAGTTATCTATTACTATTTTACATTAATTTTTGCTTTGTTCTTGTTTATTTAAGTTATTTCAATTGTTTTCCTTGTTGTTTTGATATTTTGCTTGTTTGTGTAAAAAAGAGAATAAAATAAGAGTGTTTGATATGAATTAAGGTGAATCTGTGCCTCACAAATGGGTTTTTAAAACCATTGATATCGAAATTGACACAAATCAGAGCTAAAACGAAGAAATGGTACACTCGAGAAGCTGCGACACTAGACTAGTAGAAAAGTAGCACTGTAGTGCCAAAAGTAGCGCCAGCTCTTGGGAAGTTTTGGTACTGTGACGGCACTGCCTGTGTCATAGGTGAATAATAGACGGGTCAAATCAATTTTTTTACGATCCTAGGGTCAAGATTCGGCCTGCTTTAAGTTTACAAGAGCCACTTCTTTAAAACTCTATCTTTAGGGTTGTAAAAAACATGTTAAGATAGAGAGAAAAAAAATAGAGGCAACCATAGAAAGAGAGGAAGAAAAGGGAGAAGAAGATGAATATAAGCTCTAATACTCTATTTCTTGATTTCCTCCACAACATCAACACCATTCTTTGTGCATACCATTTCTTCTTCATTTTCTTGTGAGTTTTTCTTCGTATTTTCTATATTTAGACAATGATATTGTTGAGAGCAAATTTTTGAGAGAGGATTTAAGAAAGTAAGAACTAAGTTTGAAGGAAGAGACTGATATCCTCCATGAATACCTTCAAGTTCTTCAAAAACAGAGAATTCCAAAACTCTTTTCTCTTTGATATTTTGTATTTATTAAATTCATTATATTAAAATATTATTTTTCTCAATTTATATTATGAACTAAATATTTTTTTATCTAATTTACTATGTGAACTAACCTAATATCTTATATTTGTTTATTTCTCTTCTCTTTCATTAATCAAATCTATTGTTGAGTTATTTATTTTACCTTGTACCTAGTGCTTCTATTTTATAGATCACTAAATAGATTATTGAGTGAAATTTCTATGAGGTTGGAAAATAGATTAGAAATTTGGACTTAGGTAAAACAACATAAAATTACTTAGTTTGGGGTAAATTTGCATAGGATAGGAATATACCTATGTGACTCATGCAACTTCTTTGAAAATTACTAAACTTAATGAATCTAGTCAATTTATGTTAGGAGTAACATATTAGCTTGTTTAGGTGTTTTCACTTATGTCTTAGAAAAGAGTTTGTGAATATATTCGAATTCTCGATTGATAACTCTAGTATATTAATTAATTTAAGAGAAAAATTATGAAATAACATGACAAAAGAATTGATGGGGAATTAGTAAACCTAGATATTTTTCTTATTGATTTATCTTTTATTCATTTTGTATGCTAGTTTAATTGCTTTTTTTATTTCTTTAAAATCTGTATTTCGGTTGTTTGGATAAAGTTAGAATTGAGATAATTTTAATACTTGGTGTTGAATTAGAAATCAATCCCTGTAAGTTTGATACTCTTAACTCCTAAATCTATATTGCTTGTGTTTATGTGTGAAGATAATTTATAGTTACACATTCGAACCAACATTTTACCTCCATGCTTTTCTTTTGTTTGATAGCTTCTTATGATGTGTTTAATGATGGCTTGATATGTGGCTATAATATGGCACCAATTACTGATGATGTAGCATGAACGTGACAATCTTCCAATAAAAAAATGACAATTGTCTTAGAGTGTCAAAATCCTCCTTCGTTCAATATAATTCTGACACGATACTCTCTTCACTGATCCCATATTGCATAATTATTACATCATTTTCTTGTGAAGCCCAAGATTCTCACATACATAATAAGCCAATAATAAACATATTCATATTGCATAATAGACATATCAAGCAACTAGTATCAATTTCATAGTAAATTATTCATTCTGATTGTTAAATGATCTGTATTATTGTACTAATATTTGTGGAAGTGCTATCATACAGTGTAAAGGCTCAGTACCCTCAGAGAGAGAGAGCTTGGTGTGTGAAAAGAACAAAGAATACATTTATGAATAGTAATACTATACGAACATGCATTAAAATTATATCTGTTGATAACTTGGTCAAATAGTAGTTTTTCGGTAAAATACATTTTTCACGCTTTTCGGAGCCCAATTCACTGTGCGTTTAACACGTTAAATAGCTTTTATTTAATGTGTAGAAACAATTTCTAGCATTTTCCAAAATGTTGGTTTCAAGTAAGCACGAGGTGGCAGTTATTGTACTAAACTGTGTTTAATTACACGAAGCTAGCTTAGATTAAGCTTAATCGCATAATGTCATCTTTGTGCACTCTAATAATTAGGCATTGATACTTTGTTTGCATTATTAATTGGAGTCTAATTGACTTATTTTTATGTTTAATGATTGGTTATGGGGCTAGGTTTCACTAGATTACAATAAGATTGGCCATATGGGATTATAGGTCAAAGTATGATTAGTTTTCATCTCTTAAGTTAGGTTTCACCATTTTGGTCTACACTTGGGTGTATATGATGGACCAGCAACGTGGTGAGTATGCTAAGGATGTTTTAGAGCTGGACACATGGAAAGTAAGGTGCAAATTTCCCAAAATACCCCTTAGAACTTAAGTTATGCCATTTCTTAGTTATTAAGTATCACTTTTGGACCAAATCTGGTCATTTTATTCTCCTTTCTCTCCAGCCACGACCTGAAACTCTCCCACTCATTTTTAGACTTCTCTCAGCTCCCATTAACCATTTTCAAGAGTTTTCAAGTGGTTGAACTCAATTTGGAGCTCAAGAAAGCAAGATAGATCCAAACTAGTCAAGGTAATTCTACTAATTCTCCTTCCTAGGTTTTGTTTTATTATTTCAACTCTNGTTCAAACTAGTCAAGGTGAGATTTTTATGGAATTTGGAATTGGTAATTTATTTCTATTGCATTAGCCCTTAAATCAAAGCTTTTATTTGATGAATAAAGTTCTTAGAAAATCTTATATATGGTTGGAAACATAGAATTTAAGTGGAGGATTAACGTTAGACTTAAAGCCCCAAAGTTTGCTATTTGTGGATTCAAGTATTTTCATTGTTGGAATAAGTTGTCTACACTTATAATTTGATTTCATTACTTGGAATATGTAAGACATTGATCCTTTTATGTAGATTACACTTATTTACTGGCTGGTTATGATGATATACAAGTGTAAAAGTGGTTTTAAACTTTGTTTAAACCAAAAGGAATTCAAGTACACCTAGGCTATTCTAAATGATCCTCTTTGAGGTGTATATGTGAGAATTGACTTGTAGATTGTTATTACAGATCTTAAACCATGATTTTAATCATGTGAGAATATCCTAAAAATAGGGGAGGTGCTGTCCAAATATTTTTAAAATCAAATGGTACCATTTAGAAGCAAATTGACTAGTTTTTATGAAAGTATGTGTCATTTTGGTTCATTTTGTGATTAGATTTTCTGATTTTATGAAAGTTGTGATTTATGCTTGTGGTTACTTTCTTTAAGCATTTTACATTGTAGTAATCATTCTAGTAATAAAATTGATATCAGGTCTTCCACACACCTTACCACAGAGGATACTGACTATTTTCACTATCTTTTATGTCGGATACAAGGAAAGAAACGTTACACCTGCAATGTAAGAAATTATTTGTTCTGTGAACTTGTGGAATCCTTGAATTATATGAAAAGTTGTATTTGTTATTTAGTCATGCCTAAAGCATAAATATCTAAATCTGTTATTCCGACATACATGAGGCATGAATATGTGGTGTATTTATATTGCCTGACGAGTATTAGTGAATAGAGTGTGGCGGGCCAGCGCCCAATTATCTGGTTCCTTCGAGAACATTATCTGGTTCCTTCGGGGACATTATTAGGTTCCTTCGGGGACAATATTTAGTTCTTTCGGGAACACTCTGATAGCGGTATAGGGAGGACCTCTGCAGTATACAGAGGGGTTTGAAATATATTTGAGACTCGAGACCTCCATACGATGGCTTATGGTTAGTTATTAGTTATCTGAGTGGCTCAGTATGTGATTCACGGTCTTGTCAGGCAATACAAAATACACAGGGATCCCAATCATACCATTATCTGTTTTCTAGAATATGCACGTTGCATTTGCACTCGTTACTTACTGAGTTTTATACTCACAAATATTCTTATATTGCAGATGATACTGCTCATATGTGAGTTAAGAGGAAGAGCGCCAACTTTCCGACCGCGGCTTGTGTATATGAGCATTTTGATGCTGTGGTTTCCTGACTGAGAATTTTGTATCTGTTTTGAGTGTGTGTACATTATGTATATTTTTATGAGAGGTCCACTTTGGGAGTATGTATGTATGTATATATAAATTATACTATATGTAAAAATGAGTGGAGTTTTTCTTTCTCTCTCTAGAAAGTTAAAAGTTTTAATTTTCCATTGTTTTATCAGTTTTAAGTCGAGTAGCGTCTCCTTATCTCACTAAATAGTTATACAAATATCCTTACGTACGTGTGTGGGATCGGGGGATATCATATTTCTGATTTAATATATTTCAGTTAGGGACTAATTATAAAATTTTGTCACACCCTAAAATAACAATTAAGTAAAAATTAAGCACAAAAAGGAAACAAGTACTCTTCACCAAAAATAATCCATAGATAACCATAAGGCCTTAGCTAAATCACCAAATGCAAGCGCATTAATCTCCAATGTAAACATCAGCAAAAATATTCAAATAAATCAAGCCAGAAACAATGAGCAAATAATATAAATACAAAAATTAATATCAACAAAAGATTAAAGAAGTAACAGATTAATGTAACATATAAACTACACAATTTAAGTTTATTGACACTGTTGATTAGAACACCAAATTAAACATTAAATTGAATACCTCTGGTGATCGAGTATTCCATAATTTCTTTTTCCTCAGCTCTTTTTCTTTCTTGTTACCAGCTAACGTGGGATTCATCGCTTGTTTCTTTTTTCTTTTTGCAATTGAATATTATGCCTCACAATTTAGATCACTTGTTTACTTTTTCTATCATTCTTTTTCTTTAACGACCTTTAGACTTCAACCTTTTTAAAAGGAAATGATATTTAACAAAGAGAAATTGAATGAAAAAGGAAAAGACGAAAAATAATGAGAGTGCTACTATTCAAATAAATTCAACTTTTTTAAAAAAAGAGGTCCAAAATATTAAGAAAATAGTTTTTTTTTTCTTTCCTTTTTTCCAGCAAAAGAGCCGGGCTGAAAAAAAAAATGAAAAACCAAAGTCAGAGTTATGAAATGTTCTAAAAGTATAAAGAGTTCGAAATTAACGATTTAGTTGCATATAGTAGATAAATACCTCATGACCTTTTATAATTTTTGATATTTAACTCATCATAATGCCCTCATGACCTTTTATAGTTTCTGATATTTAACTCATCATAATGTCGTTAGGGGCATTTGATATACCGGACTAAGGATGGACTAAACTACTTTGGCCTAGTCTCATATTTAGTGTTGAAAAAGAGGAGACAAAGTAGTGAGGGGATAAACTCATAAACGAGCACTTTAGAGGGACTATTTTAACCCACTTAGAAAGTAGGTTCAAATGGAGTTGTCTTTTTCTTTTCTCATTCTCCATAAATGTAAAGTCCATATATTTTATTTTTATTTTATTTTAATTCTCATTCTCCAATTAAAAAAATGTGGGTCCAAAATCCTTTTACATGTTTTTTTACCTTATATTTTCCAAATAAAGTGGGCTCTGTACAAATTTTTACTTATTTTATTTATCTAGTCCCATCTTTTTATCTCATTTCGTACCAAACAAGATTGTTAATATAAACCAATCCTAAATAATGGTACAATCCAATCCTACATACTAAATGAGTTCTCATAGTTCTCCCTTATACCCTAACTAAGAAATTATGGCATATGTTTACAGAAGTTCTAATGCCTATTATCTTAGCAGATTTGTGCATATCTATGTTTGCTTGAAAAATAAAATGATTGTTACTAATCAAACAAATTAATAAACTATATTTAAATAAAAATGTAAACAAAATAACAAAATCCAAATTTTCTAAGAACCTCAAAATCGAGCTAAAAATAGTATTTTTGCAATACTTGAGAAACTTACAAGAGAGCTAATAACAAGGCGCCAGGTTTCGGGAAAGTGACATTTTTTTAGGATTTTGGACCCCTCTAGCTTTGAAAACCACTCAAGCACGACTATAAGCAATCCCAAACTATAAAAAGACCTCTCTAACTCAGAAATATTCATCTCTAAATACACATAAATACCTTAGAGGTTAGAGAGAGAGAATCAAGATGAGAAAAGAAACTTGGAGGCCAAGAGTGCATGCCAGAGCCATCTACAGAGTCTTTTCTTCCTTTTTCTTTCTTTTATCCTTTGTTTATCAATTATAGCATAATAATTCTCCTGTTTATCCTTATATATATGCTAGATTGAGCTTTAGGTTAGATTAAGGGTGATTTCAAAGTCTTAGATATGATTATTCTTTAATTTTCTAGATTTTTTGAAATTAATTATTTCTTTAAAGTTGATTATGTTCTTTTATTCATATTGATTCTATGAATGATATCTTGTTTATTTAGGTATACAACTGGATAATCATAATTGAATTTTATGGCTAGGATTTGATTAGATGTTATCATATTTGAATCCATTAATAGCAAAATTATAGTTGATTTGAGCGTTTGATGAGTTATCTATAGTGAGAAACATAATCTAGGATTAGATTTTGCGTTTATGAAATTATAACCTAGACTAATCTAAGATTTTTCTATTTAGTAAAGCTTTTATTAATTAATTCTAGAGAATTTTCTTAGGTTAGTTGATGAAAGGAAATTATCTATGGCATTCGTCTAGTTAATTTACAATTTAAGAAAAAATAGGAATAATTGTGCGTTTGTAAACTATTTACAGTTGGTAGCTTTATTAAATAGCTATTAAAATTATTCTGATAATTAATTAATAGGATTATTTAGTGGTGGTGAATGAACTTTAACCTATTTATTTTCTTTATAGTTTATTTTTTTATTTTGTTTTAGTTTTAATTCTCAATTTTCTCCAATCGTCGTAGGATTAATAGGATATTAGTTAGATCAATTATTTGTTGGATCAACCTTACTTATTACTATACTAGGTAATTATTAGGATTAGCCTAAATTTTGCTAGATAAAAATAAGAATAAATTAATTAGGTAGTTTAACAACACACCACCTAGTCATATACTCAAGATTTTTCTCGTGAAATAGCGTTCCCATGGATATTGGTCAAATAATGGAAGGTCATTGAAAACTTATCAATAAAATGGATCTACGTATGCCTGCAAGTCGGACATTATCAGTAATATAATTACTAGGTAAATATAGTAGAGCTTCACCTTATCTGTCGTTCTCTCCTCACACATGTGCAACTCTTCTGTAACTTCAATGATGTCCTTTAATTTCACTCCTCTATTACTAAAGTTCTTGTCCTTTAAGCTATGCGGTTCCTGTGAAAGCAACAATCTTTTCATCTGTTGGACAATGACCTATGCACAATCCAGATATCAAAGTAAAATCACTATGAGATCCATTACCAAGGTGTTTTTTGAAAGCAATGTGTTTTTGAAAGGCCTATCATAGTGTCCAAGAAAGCGTCGTGGTTCTATCATAGCATCTAAAAAAGCGTCGTGGTTCTGGATACCATAATAAATTTAGGATATCACTATGATTTATAAGTGTTTTGGTAGGACTACCATAATACTTGATAAATGCCTTGGTATCTCGGAATATTCAGTATAAAATATATTGTGTGTTGTCTTATCTATTTCACCTATAATCTATTGAATATGCAAAAATAAAAATTAAAAAATAAACATGTAAGTACTCATGCTCTAAAATGGGGAAAAAAAAATTGAACTATCCATTTCTCTCTTTTTGATTTTATTGGGAATTGTATTTGATCTAATTTATATGCTTTTTTTCATCAAATCATACCTAAAATAAACCATTATTTGTAAAGAATTCAACATCTAATCAATGAAATCTAATCAATGAAAAACGTATGTAGCTGACCTGATCAAATATTTATATATATATATATATATATATATATATATATATATATATTAAAAAAATGTAAAATGTATGTGTGTGTATATATAAATATATTTATTGTAATTGAAAAACACTTAAAGCCCATCATTTAAATAAGCCCAACCAAGTAA
>JXTB01000749.1:9758-35590 GCA_002914805.1 Parasponia andersonii | reverse complement strand
TATATATCATACCATCACAGTCCATCACATATGTTCAAGAAAATCAAAAACCACATTTGTTCTCATATGTTGCAGAAAATAAGTTTTATTCGAAAATAGTATAAAACAAAAGTAATTGAATCCCTACTTCACAAGAATAGCGATACCACGCTATTGAATCCTCAAGGCGTCATCGACGATCGTCCGGAGGGTCGAGAACTAATTCCAAGTCCTCGATCGTCCTCTTGCGAAAAATTAACTTCTCAACGGAGCTTCAATTTCACAATGAACTTCTTCACTGAATTCTTAGCACCCAAAATAGTTAGGTTAGACATATAACTTGTCCAATTCAGGTCCGCGCCCACACCGGGCCGGTGGCATGCAAATCGAGGCAAATCTTAGTCGTCCGATTTCAATTTTTATGCCAATCACCAAACATAGGCAATATATATATATATATATCAAACTTCCCCATTTTCCGAGTACAATCCAAAAATGACAACAAAAACACGATCCAATGGCTGGATCAAAAAGTCAACTCAAGCTCAAAAAATTCTAAAAATGGCAACTTTTGATTCGGACAATACGGGGTTAAGATATATATACCGTGAGCTTCTTCTCGACGAGATGAATCCAACAAGCCTGGTTAGAGGTCAAATGGTAGACGGAATCGTCACCGGCAATGAGAAATCCGAAACGGTTCACTTCGTCTTCTCCAGCAACGATGGCTTCTCCAGTGGCAGCAGCTGGTCGGCGTCGGCTCGGCGCGGCACGGGAGAACTTCGCCAGTGGCTTGCTCGGGCGGACAACGGCGGAAGGCAGCGACAGCTTCTCCTTCCCCTTCGGCCGAGCAAGAGAGAGAGAGAATCGGGTGAGGGAGAGAGAAAAGGAGAGTGAGAAGATGAACCCACGTGAATGGTCATATGGGACTGTGCAAATTTTTAAAAATTTGCACTATAGTCTCCGGTTCCCAAACTCTATCAATTTAGTTCCCCAAAAATTACAATTTAGTCGTTTTGCACAAAATTTTTGCAAATTAATTCACCCAATATGATATTCGAAAAATTGGTAAAATGTCTAAATTACCGTCCCGAAAATCCAGAATTTTTCAATATATATATATATATATAGGCACCAATCCAATAGGTTTTTTTTTTTTACTTATACATAAGTTTTATTTTAGTCAATTAAAATTTTTTTGCACATTTTTATATTAAAAGATAAGAGAAAAAAATAACATTAATGATGTATATCTTTTTATGCACTTCATTATAGCCGTTGGATCACCATTAGATAATAATCCAACGGCTAAAAAAAATACCTACATATAAGTAAAAAAAATACCTACTAGATTGACAGCCTATATATATATATATTATAGTAAATTAATTTTGAATTCAAACAAAAAAAATATACCAATTTAACTATTTGTCCAACTTTTCTAATAGTAAAGACATTTTGGTCTACGTCACGTTAATTCCATTCCATTATAAAATAAATCAAACATAATAATTTTTATTCCAAAATATTAACTAAACAAATGAATCAATTTTATTTTTCATTCCATTCATAATTTCCTATTACTATTCTCATTCTTTCTCCGTTACTATTCTCGTATCTTTTCCATTTTGCTTAGTAACCAAAAGTGTTGATAAAATTTCTATTTTATTATTTTATTATGGGATATTCACCCTTTTACGCCATTTAAAAAAAAATTGAAAAATAAGATGGTTTGTATTTTTTAGATTAAGTACAATTTTTATTAGAAAAATACTATTTTTTAAAAAATATTGTTGTTTAAAATAGTAACTAATAACCATAATATTTGAAAACTAATAATTCATAATCAAAGATATTTATAACTAAATATAACTAGTAATCGATAACTAATTTTTAAAAGTCGATAATCATTAATCATTTTTAAAATGATATTTTTTAATAAAAATCGTACAAAAATTAGAAAAAAAAATGTCGGATATCCGTATTTTTGTAATTTTTTTAAAATTTTTATAAGTAAACTTCCCTTTTATTATTTCATTGTTAAAAAAAAATTAACAATAAAAATAAATAAATAAAACGCGGAGGGTTTGGGGCTTAAACCCTAGTAAACCATCTTCGAACTTCTCGGTCTTCTTCTTCTCCTTCTTCTTCTTTCGCTAGCCCAAATTCGCAAACGTTATGAATGCGCAGAAATGGTGGTATTCTCAACGTCGTTCGTGGAAGCTCCTTCGACACTTTGAAAATGAAGCCAGCTGAAGCCACTGATCTTTTTTTCTTCATCATCATCTTCTTCTTCTTCCTTACGGAGATGCTTCTCTTTCTGCGCAATCTCATCTCCATAGCTCCCAGAGCTGCAACCCGAGTAAGCCTTTTCTCTCCCATCATTCATTGCCATCCTAATTCGAATTTTCTTCGAGCTTTATCATCGAATCGTTGTAGTGTAGGTTGCCCTTTGGTTTTTTTCACCAGTTTTCTTTTTGTTATTCGATTACCCTTTTCCACCAAATCGAACCCTAGCTCCTTTCTTGGAGATTTAGATAAAGAAACCTTGCGTAATATCGTTGAACAAGAACGCTGGAACGATCCTAGGATCGTTTGTTTATTCGATTCGGCGATAGCGCCCATTTGGGTTTCTAAGTTCTTGGTTGAGTTGAAAGAATACCCTTTTTTGGCTTTGAAATTGTTCAAATTGGTTGGAAACCAGACGGGTTTTCGCCACACTACTGAGTCGTATTGTATATTGGTTCACATTCTCTTTTATGCCAGAATGTATTTTGATGCCGATGCGGTTCTGAGGGAATTGGTCTCTTTGAGCTGGGTTTTGCCGGATTGCGATGTTTTCGATGTGTTGTGGTCGACGAGGAATGTTTGTGTTCCAGGGTTTGGAGTTTTTGATGCGTTGTTTAGTGTTTTGGTTGAGTTGGGAATGTTGGAGGAAGCAAACCAGTGTTTTTGGAGGATGAGTAGGTTTAGAGTTTTGCCTAAAACTCGGTCCTGTAATGCATTATTGCATAGGCTTTCGAATTCAGGAAAGGTTGAGTTATCAAGGAAGTTTTTCAAGGACATGCTTGGGGCAGGGATTAACCCTTCAGTTTTCACATATAATATTATGATTAATTATATGTGTAAAGAAGGGGATATGGAAAAGGCTAGTGGTACATTTGCAGAAATGAAACATAGGGGCCTGACGCCTGATATTGTGACGTATAATTCTCTTATAGATGGGTTCGGAAAGGTTGGGAAGTTAGAGGAAGCAGTTTGCATATTCAAAGAAATGAAAAATGTAGGTTGTGAGCCTGATGTAATATCCTTCAATGCTTTGATTAATTGTTTTTGCAAATTGGAAAAACTTCCTCAAGCTTTGAAGTATCTCCATGAGATAAAGAATCATGGGTTGAAACCGAATGTTGTGACTTATAGCACACTAATTGATGCCTTTTGTAAAGAAGGCATGATGCAAGAAGCACTTAAATTTTTCGTGGATATGAGACGAGTTGGTCTTTTTCCTAATGAATATACCTATACTTCTTTGGTTGATGCAAATTGTAAAGCAGGTAATCTAACTGAAGCATTGAAGCTGACGAATGAGATGTTAGAAGTGGGAATTAGTTTGAATATTGTTGGCTATTCTGTTTTACTGAATGGCCTTTGTGAGGATGAGAGAATAAAGGAAGCAGAAGAAGTTTTTATGGCAATGCTGAAGGCTGGACTAACTCCTAATCTTCAGATTTATTCTGCCCTTGTTCATGGGTATATTAAAGCTAAGAAAATGGAGAAAGCTATGGATATTTTGAATGAAATGAAGGAGAAAAATATTAAACCTGATTTGTTACTGTACGGAACCATCATTTGGGGTTTGTGCAGCCAAAATAAGCTTGATGAATCTGAGCTTATGGTCGATGAAATGAAGAGTTCTGGTCTAAGTGCAAATCATTTCATATATACCACTCTTATGGATGCATATTTTAAAGCAGGAAAAACCATGGAGGCGCTCTCTCTTTTACAAGAAATGCATGACTCTGGAATTGAGGTCAATGTTGTAACTTATTGTGCATTAATCGATGGCTTGTGCAAAAAGGGTTTGGTCCAAGAGGCGACCAGCTGTTTTGCTAGGATGGTTGAAGTTGGTTTGCAACCTAATGTTGCAGTCTATACAGCCTTAATGGATGGGTTTTGTAAAAGTAATTGCATTGAGGCAGCTAGGAAGCTGTTCAATGAAATGCAAGAAAAGGGTATAATTCCTGATAGAGCTGCATACACTGCCCTAATTGATGGGAACTTGAAGCATGGTAATCTTCAGGAAGCTTTGGATTTGCGTAACAGAATGATTGAAATGGGTATGGAGCTTGATCTGCATGCATATACTTCCTTGATCTGGGGTTTTTCCGAGTGTGGTCAGGTGCAACAAGCAAAAATGTGGCTTGATGAAATGACTGAAAAGGGTATCCTTCCTGATGAGATCTTATGTGTTTGTCTACTAAGAAAATACTATGAGCTAGGGAACATAGTTGAAGCAGTTGAACTGCAAAATGAATTGGTGAACAGGGGTTTAATAAAGGGAACGTGCAATAATGCAGTTCCTGATACTAAAACTTGATGAGCAGGTAAACACCGTTCCCTATTTCTCAGAGCAGTATTGGATTATTGTCTTAGAAGCTCAAAATACTTCACCTTCCCAAATTGGGTGTGCGAAAACCCCAAGGATGAGAAGGTTTCTGCATTGGTTTCTGGTTTGTGCCTTGATAAGTCCGATCCATGATGGTTGTTGCATATGAAAGGAATCACAGACAAATAAAGCTTATACTAGCAAGGTGCAGTTTTGGTCTTGGATATCTTACTAGTTACTAGGTTATAACTCCCATTGTAATATGCCCTTGAAAATATATATATATATATATATGTGTGTGTGTGTGTGTGTGTGTGAGGTTCATATTTTGTTTGAAAACATCACAGTGCCTATGGTCTAATCTTGTAACGCCTAAAAATCTGCAGGACGTTTTTGCCCTTTCAAGTGGAGTTTGAAGCCTGATTCATGTTCGGGTGCTCTGTCAAAGGCAGCATCATACACACCTGATATTTGTTGAGATAAGGAATGGCTTTGATTTGTTGTACTTTGAAATCGAAATCCAGCAACCTTTTAGGTACTGTACAAAACCTTAAAGTTGATATTACCTCTCAACAAAAGTTTAAGAATGATATACCATAATTCTGTGTACTCGGAATGCACTGATATACAGAATTCTATATAGGTGAGGATTGAAGTTTGACGTCTTGGGAGTAAAGACTGCTGTCTGCGTCAGCAAACTGTGATTGTTGCTACTGATTTTTTCTGACGTACACACAAAGTTTGATAACATCATGTAAGACCTTAACTTGGTCCAGACGCTGGCGAGAGATTGGATAATCCTTTGCCGATGATTTAGTATCAATGCACTGAACTAAAGACACAACGAAGTTTGCGCAGCAGTGGCTCTAATTGTTTGTGGAAGGACTAGCTTTTGCCCAAAATTGTGGAATACAGTCTAGTTTTTGAAAGTGATGCTTAAAATACTTCTTAGCGGTTCAAGGAGAGACTTCAATCGCTCATTCGGTTGAAGTTAAAAGGCCCCTGTCGTGGGTGATACATTTTTGTAGCATAGATGGCGTTAATGTTGCTCTCTTCTTAGGAAATTAAGTTGCCTAGTACTTGCTAAAGCATACCATTTATTGTATAGAGGTAGAATTTGGTAGTTCCTCTTATATTGGTGTCTTTATTAATTTTATTCTGTTTTGCTCTCCAAGTGAGAAGTAAATAACAGTTTTACTCTCTCCCTCTCTCTCTCTCTCTCCCTCTCTCTCTCTCTCTATTTTTATTTTTATTTCTATTTTTTTTTTTTATGTTTTAGCAATTGAAAAGTAGTAAAGCTATTTGTGGATATAGCAGTTTGAAAACTAAGGAGTCAATTGACAGTTGGCACATTACTTAATTCCTTTATCAAACCAAAAATATGAAATTTATTAAATCTTTTGTTTTAAAAATTTTCTTCTGAAAATACTGAGACTCCCTGAGGACTTAATTTATTTATCAAACGATTTATAATAATTTATTATATATATTTATGATTTCATAATATAATGAAAACTTCACTCAAAGAACGCTTGCATAGCATAGGAAAAAAAAAATGCTTACGGAAGCTTCAATCTAACGAGGTTTGTTGGCAATATTTTATGTTTTCCGTTTTTAAAATTGGAAGAATACTGAGTGGTCTTTCATTCAGTCTATGCTCGGTAAATTGGGCTTTCCAGCCAATGGATTTCAATTGTAAATGACTGCATAATTTTTGCTTCTTTTTCGGTGATTATTAATGGGCATCATCACGGTCGTATTCTCTCATTACAAGAATTGAGATAACGTTGTCCTCTTTTCTCTTATCTGTTCCTTATTTGTACAGAACAATTGGCTTGCCTACTTTGTAAAGCCAAAACAATGGGCGGCAAATGGCCCAAATGTTAATCACTTATTTTTTGTGGATGATAGTTTCTTATTTGTTCGTGCCTCTTTAAATGAAGTTCATAAAATCTGGGATACTATTCATATATATGAGATGGTATTGGGTCATTCAATTAACTTCCTGAATGTGGCTACCTTTTTCAGTCCAAATGTGCGAATGACCTTAAGAGTTCAGTCCAGATAGCCCTACAACTTTCTTTTGTCCACTCTGATAAAAAATATCTTGGTCTTCCATCGGTCATCGGCAGAAACAAAAGAGAAGCTTTCAAGCATCTGAAGACTAGGTTTCATAAGAAGTTTCAACTATAGAAAGGGAAACTCTCCTTTATTTATAACTCCCTAGAAATTCCTAGACTTGCAATGTTAGTAGAATTATTATTAATAAACTTAGTGTCGAATTTTAATAAGTTTACGTTCACAAATACTTGAAATTATGTGTGTAGTATTATTTTAATGTTAAATTTTATTACACGAGTAAATCATAGTTATTCTTTATTTTAACTTAGAAATTCTAAGTTAGTTTTCTTCAATAATAAATGATCCTACAATGATTATATTATATACATCAATATAACTTAATTAAGAATGTGACATGTTTATGTCACATTAAAAATTGTTATATTTTTGAATACCTAGGATTTAGNTAATTCAAAGTGGAAGACATAGACAAAACTAATTAGTAGCTTTTATCTCCAAAATAATTCAAAAGGTATGAAAAAGATTAATATAGTGGAGACTTTCTTTAGATGCTAGTAGTAATGGATTCCATATAATTAAAAAAGTAGAAAGATTAGAAACAAAAATAGTAGATGAGTGAAAAATAAAGTAAAAGATAAGGTAATGGAGTAGGAAAAGAAAATATATTGACAAATTGATAATAATGGTATTTGGATTATTTGATGGAATGTGAAAGTATGTATTATTGGATACCTCCCATGGATGGCCTATAAATAGATCCTTCATTTAGCAATTTAAATCCATATCCTTTATTTGGCAATTCAAATCCATACTTAACATTTCAATTACTTAGCTAAAGCTATCTTCATTTTTTCAATTATCCTTTCTCAAAAACAAAAACAAAAAAAAAACTTTTTCTACCTCACTTTCTTTCAAATCCACAAGAGCTATAATATTTTACCCATCGACTCTAGAAATTAAGAATTATGATCAAGAGAAGAGCGCACCTAGTTTTTTTGGTGAAGACATAAGATAGAAGATTCAGGCTTGGAAGGTAAATATTCTCTCATCTTGCTTGTTATGTGTTTAAATAGATTCTATAAAAGAATAAATAGGTAATAACATATTTGATCTACTTTAAATATTATATAATTTATATTACATTTAGACTTATTTTGTTGATTTCTTAAGCCTCTAGATATGAATACTTCATAATAATAAATGCTAAATAATAATAATAATAGTAAAATCAAAATGACTAAACACAAAAAGTGGAAGATTTTTAAGCGTAAGACCTTAAAATAAAATATACATGAAAATGAACTAAGCTTAATGATTTAGCCTTAGATCCTTAAGAAAAAAAATTTACCCATTAAAAAAGCTTTCAAAAAATTAAAGATGTTTGCTCAAAAGTTGAAAGGACTAAAATGCCAAAACTTTGAGTATTTGGATCAAAAGTATAATTTTGACAAAATATGAGTCAAATATATGAGAGAGATATTTTAGGCAGTTTTAAGACCATATTAAAGTGTAAAAGTTAATAAAGGAAGAATCTTTAACAAAAAGATAAGGTATAACTCAATATTTACCATTGGAGAGCATAAATGTTAAAAATCTTAAGATTATGGGCAAAAATATAAATTATAAAACATGAAATTTTGAGTTGGAAATTTGGTATAAGAATAAATATAAAACTTTATTTTAGATCTCTAATTTAGATAAGAAAATATTTACTTAATTTTAAGACATGAAATCAATTGTAGGATATAAATAATATATTCCTCTAATTGTATTTTGCTTAAGTTTGGTGATAGGCCTAAAAAGCGCGATCAATGCCTAATAATATTTAGCCAAGTTTGATTTTAGATTTTAAATCTGTGTAACAATTAGTGTGTTTGACTCACTTATCATATTATGATCCTTATTTACGAATAAAAAATTAATCAAGAATAATTCATAGTATTTGATGAAAAGAAATATAATTAAGGAAACTTAACTTATTTAGGATGATATTAATCAAATCAGCAACCAAATTATTGATAGATTAAAAAGATCACTATGATCAAGGTCAAAGAGAATTAAATATCATCCATCTAAGTTTAAAGTATAAATTAGTCAATGAATATAATATGACATTATTTCTCAAATGTGAAATTTTATGTTTGATCAAGACTGAATTTTAAATATTTTAAGCCCACTAAGTAATTAGAAGTTAAAAAAAACGTATAAGGCCACTTTAAATTACTCTAACAAATAGAGTATATATATGTCAGGATAAAACTTCGACCTAGACATACGTAATTAACGAGTGGAACTAGGACAATCATATTACGAGCTAAGTACAATTTCACCTATAGCATGGATGATTTGAAAATGTTTCATATTTGTAGTATGATATTTTTGAAATTATTTCATGTGTTAATTTGCCTTTATATTATTATGGTATGGCCTATGTATATTGTATGCTTATAAAGATACTTTTCCTATGCTATAAAAACGATGTATGCTTACTTTACAATGTTATCATGTAAAAATACTTTAGCATACTCTAACAAAGGAAATGTTATGATAATGGAATATAAGTTTAGGCTTGTTATTGAAACGTACTCACTGATGTTAAGAGAAGACTAAATAAGATAAAGAATTTGAAGGTGTCGTACCAACCTCCACTAGGTGAGAACATCCGAGGGAAAATAAGACTAACCTCCGCTAAGCGAGGATTTCTGAGGAAAAGTATGTTAAGACTATGACTGTGGGTGTTTTTAGTTGGGTCACTCCCCTGGTTCCCCATTCGGTTGTGTGCACTTAGTACGTACACTAGGGCCCATAAGAAAGATAAAAGACTTTATGATCGAGAATGAGATAAAATCATGATACAATATCATATATTAAATCATAAAGTAATGATTTCATAAAATAGCATAACTGGATTTCCATTAAAAGATTGTATAAGTAAAATGTATTGTAAGAATTACATTATACTTGCTGAGTGAAAACTCACATTTTATGAGTATCCATGTTATGGGTACCAAAAGAAAGAAACCTCTGATTTGATTGATGGGTTAGCTGAAATCGATGCGGGGATGAATGCAAGGCATGGACAATAGAATACCACCATTAAAATTACTTCCGTATATGTTCTTATTATGAGACAAATAATTTCAATAATGTAAGTTTGCTGTTGTTTGAAAACGTACTTATAACTTGGCATTTTATTTCGCAATGCATGGTTTTATTAAATTGAACTTGAAAATATATTTTGATTGAATAGAATTTAAATAAATATTTTTTAAAAGATCTAAAAGAGAAAATATTTTGATTTAAATAAATGCAAAACACAAGGAATTCTGTCAAAAAGATCTAAACTATCTAAGGAGAGCTTGGGACTTAAGTGGTCCGTATATGACCCCACTCCTCACATGGGAACCCTTTATGGTTACGTATTATTTAAATCACCTTAATAAAAAGTTTATAATCAAATTTAAATAAAGAATACTTAATCATTGAGAAGCATTTTACTTGTTTTCAAAATTTAAGTAAATGGTTAATTATAAATATAAATTTCTGAAAAAGAAATAAAAGTATAAAAAAAATTATCATGAATTCTTAGCGTCTAAATCTCTCTTTTTAAATAAATAAGCTAAGAAGATAAGTAGTTAACGGTTCAAAAAGTCAGGTCGTTACACTATTGGTAGAAAAGAGATCCTCATTAAAGCAATGGCACAATCTAATATAACATGTACTATGAGCATTTTTCAAATTCCAGTATCTATCTGTCAAGAATTACACTCTTTAGTAGCTAGATTTTGGTAGGGTGGTTCAACAGAGAAAAGAAAGCTTCATTGGTGGAATTGGAAGAAAATGTGCATTAAAAAGAATCTTGGAGGCACGGGATTTTGAGACTTGGGAGCTTTCAATAAAGCTCTCATTGCAAAACAGGCTTGGAGGATTATCTCAAACCCTGACTCCTTAACGAGCCGTATCTTGAAGAACAAGTACCTTTCCTACTCTGGTTTTTTTGAAGCTTAGTGTGTGAACGGAGATTCAGCAATTTGGAGAGGACTTTGTTGGGGCTGCGATGTTTTACAATTAGGTACTCGATGACAAGTGGGAAATGGCCACTCGAACAAGGTATTTAATAATACTTAGATTCCTCGTCCTTTGTTCATCTAATTACGAGGCCTAATGATGTTAACAAAGACGTCCAGGTTTCAAACCTTATTGAAAGGTGTGGCAGATGGAACTTAGAAGTGATTGTATCGAATTTCTAGCAAGTGGACATGGAAGTAAGTATCCCGTTGAGCTTAAATGAGGGAGTCGACCGTCTTATTTGGGACTTTGATAAAAGTTGAAAGTATATTGTTAAGTCTGAGTACCAAACTATGATGAGCTCGTTTAAAGACTCAGAGTCATCTGTTCACTACCTTCTATCTAAGTGGTGGACTTTCCTTTGGAGTTAAAACTTCTAAATAAGTTCTTCTCCCTACTACTTATAACCTGTCTAACTATAGTATAAATGTTTCTTCAGTTTGTGCTTGATGCCAAAATGGAGTGGAGTCATCATTTTATGCAATTGTCTCTTATCACTATGCCAAAGCTTGCTAATCTTTGAGTTATTTCTAGAAGCATTTGGGAAACTTTTAGGGCTACACCATGGCAGACTGGCTTCCTTACTTGAAAGACAAAATCAACAAATCAGACTTTGAACTTATTGAGAAATTAAAGTTTCAATCTTACTTTTATTTTAAAGATAACAAACATTTGATTTAGTACTAATGATTTAACTTGAATGTGTAGTGGTTTTAAGAGTTCTAGCTCAAGTTAATTAAGGAATCAAGCTTGAAGATGGATGCCTATGGACCTATTAGAATCAATCTTGAAGATAGACAATCAAGATACAAGACCATATCTAGATAGAGTATATTTCATACTTTGTCTTATATTTGATTTAGTTTATTGTACATAAATTTTCTTTGTATTAGCTCGTGCTTTTAAAAGAATTTTCAAATACGTTCAAAAGAATTTTCAAACTATTTTAAGTTAAAATGCATATTTTATTTTATAAGTTTTAAAATAAATATCATTTTTAATCTAGCCAAAATATCCTCAAGAAGTTCTTTTTTAATGTTAAAAATATTTAGAAAAAAAATGTTTAAAAACGACTAAAGTTTTGATCAAAGAAACCATTTACTAATTTCTAACCTATTTTGGTCGACTAGGCTTGGTCAACCAAAACAGCGGCAAAAAATGACCATTGAAGTTGAACTGGCATGTTAGACTCTAATAGCTAGTATTTTTAATCGATCAAAATTATTTCTAGTCGATCAAAATTTTGGTAACAAGTTACCAATGGTCGATAATGGCTAGTTTTTATAAATAACTTTAAATAGAACTAAGTTTGACGACTTAGAACAAGAGAATATGAACCTATATTGATACCCAATCAGTTTCTAAATAAAAAAAGTTCTTATTTACTCAACTTATACTTTCAAATCATATTGAGCCAATCTTAGAACATCTATAGTACATTGTTCTCAAATTTTCTAGGCCAAAATTATATTCATTACTTTTGTGAGGAGAGTTCTTAAGTGTGTTCACTCTTGATTATTACAAATCTATTTGAGTTGAGGTGAGGTTGATACCGAAGTCATAAACAACCCATGCATAGGTGAGGTTACCACCAGAGTGAGGTTGGCACTAGAGTTTAAACAATCCGAGATTAGGCATGATAAAGTCAAAGTCAAGACTATTATAAAAGCTAGGTTATGTCTAAAAAGAATTCACTCCATTTGTACAAAGGTCGGTCAAGTCCATAATCTTAACCTAATAGTAGAAAGCTCGAATCAAGTTGCCGAGAGATAGGGATATAGGTAAACTGTCGTGTTTGTCGAACTTCGTAAAAACTGACTTTGTATTTTCTCTATCCCTACACTCTTTACTTTATTGCAAAATATTTGATTGTGTGTTTGATATTTGGTATGCTTAATTTACTTAGTATTATTATTATATATTTGGTATTATTGTTTATTTAGTTTAAAAGTTTCAAAATAGTGGTCTATAGTTTTATATAGTTGAAAAGTTTCTTAAAAAATTTTAAAACCCAATTCATCCCCCCTCTTGAGTTGTCAATCTTGGGCTAATAGAACTGTGGTGTATGATAGCATGGCTGATTTGGCATGACAGGAACACCCTTATCTATGATGATCAAACTTGCAACCCTAAGGCTCTTCTTGAAGATGTTGACCTATGGCTAAAAGAGTTCTAAAGACTGAATAAGTGTACTTTAACTCCCAAACATTCAGGAGCAACTTTTTTCTTATGGTCCTTGGTTTTGCCTCCCTCCCAATTCTTTGAAACTGAATGTGGACGCCGCCTTAGACGCATGCCATGACTATATAGGAGTAGGTATCATTATTCGAGATAACTCATGCTTAGTTCGTGTTGCTCTCTCGAAGAAAATTGTGGATATCTTATCTCCTTTTCTTGTTGAATGTATTGCTATTAGACAAAGAATTATGCTAGCAGTAAAACATTATCTTCCCATCTCTGACTCGAGAAATGTCGTTCTAGTTGTCCAAAATGGCTCTCTATACTCGCTAGAGGGCTTATTCTTAAGGATATTTATAGTCCTTTTTTTTGGCCTAGTAATATTAGTTGCCGCCGTATTTCCAAACTTGGGAATATGGTAGCCCATAACCTAGCTCATTTTCATTTTCGTTCTTATATTAACCAAGTCAAGTTTGATGAAATTCTAACTTGTGTCGGTTGCTACGTAATAATTTACTTGTTTAATCTTAAATTCTCATTTTCCTTTCCAAAAAAAAAAAGTGAAATAAAGTAAAGATTTTTACACGACCTCGTTTAAAAGAATTTAACATAATTTGTTTTATTTTTAAAAATAAAAAGTATAATTTTGTTATTCTCAAAAGAAAAAAGTATAATTTTGTGAAATAAAATTTTCCTAACAAGTCCTTAGTTAAATGTTAAAATCTGGTAACTCAAAAAAAAAAAAAAAACAACTTCTTACGAGTTAAAATTAAAAATTAAAAAAAGAAAAAGACATTTTAAACGTCAAGGCTAAAGAGAGGTTTTTGCAACCCTTTATCCATTTTCACGGTTTCAAAGCCTTGGTTCAGTTATTCAGAGCAAAACATAAGTTTTCATTCTTAGAAAGGTAATGAAGCAAATTAACTCTTCCTTTCAACTTTGCTTCACCTGCTTTTTTTCGATATCGAGCTGGAACCATTAATGGTTTTCAGTGACCCATCAAAGTTTCGTATCAGAGCTCTATAAAAAAATCTCCGCTTTATAGCGTTTTCATACTTTTAGTGAGTAACCCACAAGAGTAATATAGCTGAAAACCCGAAAAAGTTTCGTTTTCCAATCGGAGTCGTAGAATAAGAAGAAGAATAGTAATTGAAAGACATTACAGTTTGACTAGTTTTAAATATTTAATATTTTCTCCATTTCGTTTTAGCTCAAATGGCGTTCTGTAGTTTTTATACCGACTGATTATTTTTGTGTTCATTTTATATTTTTTGGCCAGATTTATATGATATTTTTACCGGGGTAAAGCGAAATGGCATCTACATCAGCAGCTTGGCTGTACCAAGGTGTGTCTTTCTTCATTTTCCCCCAAATATGGTTGTTGGATAAGTTAATCTTATTAGTTTAGGAATTAATATATATCTATATATATATATATATATATATATATATATTTATGGGTGTTTGTATGGCAGATAAAGGATTGAGGTGCAGAGTCTCTGCCGATGGCTATATTGCTAGGAACCCATGTTTCAATCAGTTGCAGGTTTATATTCCTTCAATAGTTTCACCTCTTTTTTATCTATGTTTTTACTTTCGTGGCCTTCAGCTCAAATGGGTTTTATATTCATTTTCTGGCTTGCATATTGAGTTGCTTTGCTAATCAGAAAACAAGGGGTTGTTTCTTTACTTGATATTGGTTTGCTTGTGTGGAGTATATGTGTATAGGAAAGAGTAGATTAAAAATCAACACAACCAAAAATCCGATATGTCGTCGTTGAGCGGAGGCCTGGAGCGAGCTTTTCATTTCCATGTTGCCTTGATAATTTGGGGATAGAAGAGTAGAATAAGAACTAACTCTACCCGAAAGTACCATCTGCCTTAGTTGAGTGCAGGAGTTGACTCAGCAGCTGAAGACAAAAACTTCTGAAAAACTTAGCTCACTATCCATTTTCCTATATTCTTTTACTTTTAATTGGAAAGTTATTCACTTACTACTGTGACATTTTGACTTGGAAAAATATGAATTAGATAAGTGGTTGATTTTGAATATGAAATCTTGTTACTGTAAATGCTCCATGTTTCTTGTCAAATTGCTCCACGGATGTTTTCAAGCAATTTTCTTTGTTTTTATTTAATTTTTTCTTCTTTTTATTCTTTCGAAATATAAGAACTTCCACAAGTTGCTAATAACAGGTCAGGTCACTTCTTAAAGTATGTTTTTGCCCGGTGACCTTTTTGATTTTGCATCTATTAGTGGATTCTTTCCCCATCAGTATGACCGGACTAGATTATTCTTGGTGAATTCAACTAAATACTACTAAGTGTAAGAATTATCCAGATCTGCTGTCCGCTGAGGAACATCAGTGAAAAAGAAGTAAAAGAAAGGAAATTAAAAAGAAGAAATCAATCAAGGAGACCCTCAAACTTTGAAGGATTTTTGGTGAAAGAAAACTAAAGGAAGAAACTAAGTACTTCCTTTAATTGTAATAAGTTGGGTTTCTGTGATTTAGCTTAATGCAGTTATAGCTCTCCCATACACTCTCCCACACACACACGCACACACACCAACCACATTCATGCTCGGAGTAAAGGGACTACATTGGTTAAATTTTTTTTACTGTCCTTGATTAGAATAAAGGGAGTCTTGTTAAAATGATCTTGTATTCTTTTGTGATATTCTTAAGAAAAATAACAGTTCCTTTTTTGGTACACTGAAGCTTATCGTTTCCTTCTTTATAGAATATGTCTTTGAACTTGAACTGGTCTATTTTGTTTCCCTTGATCCAGTCTGCCTGTTAGGCCGATGTTTCTATGCATACGCAGTTTCTTTATTCATGTATACCACACTTTTCTTATACGGTTGCGTAAGTTATGCAAAGATTTTTATCTTTCTTGTAATTTTCGTTGTACCATGGTTTTTGACCTAATTTTGTAGAGTTCTCGGCTTTAACAAGATATGAAATAACACTTCATTACACAGCCTCATTTTACTTGTCCTTTTTATTATTTTATTATGGTGCTAAATTTTGGAATTTATATTTCCTAACGAATTATACAGACATCATTTTTAAGTTCTCGAACATTTCAAGTTAGAATTGGCTCAGCTATTTCATTGAAGAGAGTACCTGTACCACCTTCAATCAAGTCCGAGAAGAAAGATGAAAACTACAAGGAAGTGTCTGTTGAGCGTCCTCCATACTATAGTTATATGGACTCAACATCTGGGCAGCTTGAACCAGCATCTGGTGCTCGTGCCTGCATTCCAGGACAGGAATATTGGCCAGAAGGAACTGCTAGTAGAGTTAGGGCTGCTAGGGCTCCGGAGCCTACTGGTAAATCATTAGGATCTCCATCCTACGGCAAAAAACCTGGAAGTAGGAGGAAGAAGCAAACAACATCAGTTGCTGCTCATGAATCTTCTGAAGTGACAGTAGAGTCCAATGATTTAGTGGAATCCGAAACTTCAGAGGACGATGCCATGGAGAACCCTAAAGACAACTCATCTGAATTTGTTGTTTATCAGACTGAACCTGATAAGGAAGAAGAAACAGGGTATGATCTTGACAAAAAATTAGGACGTCCTCACCCTTTTATTGATCCAAAAGTGAAAAAGCCAATTGAGGAGCCACTCTCAAGTGAAGAACTGTGGTGGAACTGGAGAAAGCCAGAAAAGGAACAATGGTCTAGATGGCAAAGAAGACGACCTGATGTTGAAACGGTTAGTGCATATATTACAAGAGTTCGTTATCAATATGTAAGAATATGAATGGGGAAGTGATCAGATCATTGACATGTATATTGAATTTTTGTGTATATGACTCCTAGGTAAAGTTTCACAAGTTGCATTTCCCACTGCTTTATGCATGTGTGACAAGATAAATCTTGTTTATGTGAGGTTTGCATAAGCCATGTTGCATATATTTGGAGAAAATTTTATAATTTCACTCTTTTTTTTTCCTTCTCGAAGTCCATTCCTTGTTTGGTTGTCCATTGATGATATTCATACACGGTTTTGGACATTCTCCAAGTTGTCCCTTTTTATTTTTATTTTTTGAACTTCAAGTTTTTCTTTTAATTTTAGGTTTTTCTCAAAGCAATGGCAGAGACTGGGCAGATAAAGCTTTATGGTGAACATCCAACGTTGACAGAAACTTCTCTTTACAGAGCTAGACGACACCTTTATAAGGAAGAAAGGTATTCATGTGTCTGTCTCTGAGTGTTTGTATTTGTGTATATGTTTATGTGTGTAGGGACGGTGAATTTTGGAGCTTAATATGGGCATAGTTATGTACCAACCTGTATTGCCATTTAAAATCTCTCCGCAGGAGAAGTTGCTTCTACATCAATTGCATGGTCTTAAATTGCATCAATTTTAATTAAATGGTATATACACGGTCTTGTTTTGTTTTTCGATGAAAATTAAACAGTATACAAGTTGGCATCTATGATCTATAGGATTGAGACCCTAAAAGTCTTCAAAATTTCATGATAGCTTAAGCTATGTTTTAAGATGATAGCTGGGACGCTCACCGTTTTAACCTCACTTGTACACAATATTTATATTTTTGAAGCTGCACGTAAGACCTTTTTCCATTTTCAAATCTGGTTGGTTGATGAACCCTAAGTATCAAAAAAGGATCTATTAGCTTTGCAATCTTTAGAAAGCCAAAAATCGCTAAGGTTGGTTGCCTAGATTTCCGACGGAAATATTTTTATTCAATTTTAAACCAGTCAACTTTTTACATCATTATCTATCAGATCTGTACCAGGAAGAGAAATGCTTTATGTTGAGTTTTGTTTATATAGTTTTGGCTAATTTGATTGTCTTGATTTATAAAGCTTAATGTGAAAGATGATGAAATGCAGGGAAGTTCACTTGTTCCAGGTCCCCTGGCTTTTCTGTTCTCTATTTGTTTACTAGGACCTTTCTCTTTGCAACTTGAAAGTTTTTTATTTACAACAGTTCCTGTAGGATAACAATGGTGTTTAAGGAATTTTTCAGATTGCTGTTTGTATGTACAGGCTTCAAGCTGAACAAGATAAGCTCAATGAAGTTGGTGCAATAGCATACTATTCAGAATGGGTGAAAGCGTGGAAGAAGGACACTTCAAGGGAAGCGATTCAGAAACATTTTGAAGAGACTGGTGAAGATGAAGTTAACCAACTGATTGACATGTTTTGTCATCAGACAGATAGGGAGTACCGTATAATGATGGGAACTGATATCCGGATACGCAGGGATCCTTTAGCCATGCGTATGCGCGAAGATCAAATAAAGCAAAGTATTCACTCGAGAGCTCATAAGTTTTTGCATTCTTTCTCTCTAATTTTTCAGAATATGTTTTCATTTTCTGCTCGGTGCAAGTTTTGTACGAGTCTATTTTTTTCTGTGCTTCATTATATTTGGATATTTGATGTATTTTTGTGAAGAATTAGTTGGTCAAAGGTTATAATCTCTTCCTTTACTTTTCCCACTTTTCTATTATACACTTATTCTGAAATAACTATGTTTTTGTATGTGTGTTTTACCCAGGTTTTTTAAGTTTCATTTTGCTAGAAATGCAGATTACAGAAGTCATTGTTAAAATCTTCAGATCATTGGAAACATAGGGGTTTTAAATTTCATGCTGTTTTATCAATGAGATTAGGTGGGTAGTAGTATAGTATTAATGTAAGAAGATTTTCTACTCTTCCATTTTTTTAAGTTAATTGCTGGCGCTATGAAGGTAAACAAGAAGTGTTTGCTTCCCTACCATGGGAATAAGGAGTCTGACAATAACTACTATTCAGGAGCATAGCCCCTTCATTACCTGGAATATTTGTTAGATCTTGATATTAGTCAATCTGTGTACTGATGGGATCAAAGTTGAAAATGAGGAATCCCTTTGCTGTCTGCTCGATCTATTTTACAGTGCTCTGATAATTGACTACTCTGTTTGGCCTTTGCAGTATGGGGTGGGGATCCAGTTTACCCAACGGTGAACTATATTCAAGAACCAGATAAAGTGATTGATTACAGGGGACCAAATTTCCATGAACCAACACCTAATATGCTAGATTATCTGAAGGAGGTCAGTATGCTTCCATCTATAACATCATGTCATAAATAAATTGAAAACTGAAGCATTTGTTACAATGAATTCATAGCGAATTTATTGTGTTTCTGACTTTGCGCTCCTTGTGTTCAGCATGGCAAAATCATATCCAGGGAAGAGCTTGAAAAAATTCTGGCAAAAGATAGGACTGAAGAAGTTCAGGTGATCATTGATAAGCATAAACAATCTGGTCAACTAAAATTTGCTCTATACTTTTAATTGGAAAACGGACAACTCTGGTCGCAGCAGTCAAATCTACCCAATTCATACTCCAGTTACTTGAGTTGTGTTCACCACTTCAGCCTTTATCTTTTAAACTACAATAAAGCAACCTTTTCCATGAACCACAGCTAAACTTCTGCCTCTTCCATGTTTCTTAAACTTGAAATGCTGCAGGGTTTACGCAAAGTTAAATATGTCAAATTGATAGGAAAGTGATGAAGATGATCTCGTTTGATTTCTCCTTGTTTCACTTTTTAATGAAATTGCAATGAAAGCAGGTACCAGATATGGACGAAGCCATGGCGCAGGCCGTTGACATTGGGGAAGTAAGTCTTATCACCTCATCATCTAAACAAATAATATAACGGTCTGCCTCTGAATGTTCTCGTCAGATCTACTTGTAATTTGGTTACATTAGTGACAACTAGAATTTCATTCTCTTTCATTGTTATTTTCTTGTGGTAGGATGAAGGTGAGGATAGTGAGGCTGAGGATGTAGAGGCTGAGATTGTAGAAGACGAGGGAAAAATTACACGCAACTGGAGCGTCCTGAAAACTACTCCCGAGCTTCACAAGTCAAAGGTGATCATTTCCAGGAATCACTCAGTATTCCTCAGTTATGTGACATTCTTTTCTTGGTAATGTAGACTGTGCAAATGAAAACTAATTAAACATGTGCCAACATAGAGGGGGGCAAGTGGACTAGGCCTTTCCTAAGAAAAATTGGCCTAAGTCAGCCTAGAGAAACCTGAATCGGCCTGACCATGTGCTGTAACATTTCTAGGTTTGATTGGGAAAAGAAACGAGGCACGTAAGAACCTGGCATAAGAGGCATGGTTTTGAAATCCTAATGCTTGAGGCTTCAAAATCATATGAGGTTTATGGGAAATTTTTTGTTTGACATTGCCTGGGAAAAGGAAAATGTCGGAATGATTGGCTTGATTCCATGTACGTTAGCTCGGTCCGATCATGAGGGCAAGTCGTTCTTAACACCTTTTTCATTAATGGTAGCATTGCAGTTGTAACAAAAGGAGAACAGGACTTCTGAGACCACAAAATTGAAATTCGTCACTACTAGATATTATCACTTGGTTTATATGCATAATACATGTTTGTATATGCTTTATAATTATTCTTGGCATTTGAAGCTTGTTACATTATATCTACTTTTCTTTTATTAATCTTGCAGGGAAAACCTAAAAAGGATGGTCGCATGTCTCTGGATGAGGCTATAGAAGAATCAGAGAACTTGACTGATTTTCTTATGGATTTTGAAGAAGAGTAACGTACTTTACTTGAGTTTTCTGTAGAAGTTTTCCAGGAGTCCTCCCAAAAAAATGTGTACATAAAATTCATGAGCTGATTGATGCATGCAATATGAAATGTAGTGGACTTTAACTTTACTAGCATTAAATAGAAGGTTGGAAATTAGCGCGGTGTTTTTTCCTGTGTGTACCATACAATAAATATAACTATTTGTTCTTATCGGGGAATTACACTGACTCCCTTTAATTTATATCAAAATTACGGTAACACAGTAAATAACAGTGGTGCATCTACACCGAAAAGATTACAACATTTTCTTTTGGGTGGATAAAGGAGGTGTGATGGTTTCAGTATGTAATCAATGAGCTGAGATGGGTTCTGGCCTTGGACGGTTGGACTTAAAAAATAAATAAATAAATAAGTCTGTACACCCAGCGTAAGAAAATGGATCTGGACATCATCTCGACCATTGTTTCTTAAGGGGGCCCAATGTGGGACTAGGACTTCTTTTGCGGGAAATGGACTAGGAGTGATTGGGCCAAGCTGATTTTTGAAGGGGAAAAGTTCATAAATACCCGTTTTTAAAACCATATTTTCATTAATACTCGTTTTACTTTTATTTCATAAATACCCATTTTTATATATTTTTTTGGAGAAATATAGACTACTGTTGTTTTACGCATGGTATATATTTCATGCATTAAATGTATATCGTGGTTTACATTTGATGAATAAAAATTATACTAAAAATTGGCATATTTTAAAATGTATATCGTTCATATTTTACACACGAATTGCGTACTCTATGAATGAAATTTACATTGTAAATATGGACCATAAAAATGGGCATTTTTGAAATAAAAATTAAAAACAGGTATTTTTTAAATAAAAATTAAAAGCGGGTATTTATGAAAAAAGTTAAAAAAAAAACGAATATTAAGCATAAATTTCTCTTTTTGAAGAATAAGATGACACCTACCCTATCCCTTAACCGTTAAACCCATGCTTATGAGAGTATCATAAATGTTGTTTACTGTGCAGGGAATGCTCAATTGCATAAACAAAGTTGCTGAAATAAAATTCTAGAAAGCCCCACAATCAAATATTACCATAACCACCTATTCAGCGATTTGGCCAATTGGCTCTGAAGTTTCATAATCTTCGAAATTGTAAAAACCCGGATTTTGAGAGGATAATTTAGACATTTTACTATTTGTAGAAGAACTAAATTGCATATTTTGTGGAACAGAATTGATAGAGATTTGAAATTTTAGGGACTTATGTGCAATTTTTGAAAAATTACACTGCCCCATAAAACAGAGCCCCGTGCCCTGTTTCTTTTCCTCTCTCTCTCTCCCCCCCCATTCCCCCCCCCCCCCCCCCCCCCCCGATGCTCTCTCTCTCTCTCTCTCTCTCCGGTGCATGCTCGGCCGAGAACCGAGGAAGCCAGCGCAGCTCACCTCCCGCTGTCGTCTGCCCACGTAGACTGCCGGCAAACCTCCCCCGTGCCATGCTGAGTCGACGCCGAGCAGTTACAGCAGCCGGCGAAGACCACCGGAGCCGGAGAAGACGAAGTGCCCATTTTGGATTTTTGGCCGCCGGCAACGATTCTGACCTCCGTTCGATCTCAAACCAGCCTCGTTGGATTCGTCTCGTCACAAGGATTGTCAAAGTATATATATCTTAACCCCATAATGCCCAAATCAAAAGTTGCCATTTTTGGAATGTTTTGAGTTTAAGTTTGACTTTTTGATCCGGCCATTGGATTGTATTTTTGTTGTTATTTTTGGATTGTACTCGGAAACTGGGGAAGTTTGATATATATATATTGCCTATGTTTGGTGACCGACACGAAAATTGAGATCAGGCGCGGACCCAAATTGGACAAGTTATATGTCTAACCTAGCTATTTTGGGTGCTAGGAATTCAATGAAGAGGTCCGTTTATGGAATTAAAGCTCCGTTGAGAAAATGGTTTTTCGCAAGAGGACGAACGAGGGCTTGGAATTGGTTCCCGACACTCCGGGCGATCGTTAATGACACCTTGAGGATTCAATAGCGTGATATCGCTATTCGAGCAAGGTAGGGACTCAATTACCTCTGTTTTATATCGTTTTCAAATAAAACTTATTTTTTGCAACATATGAGAACAAATGTGACTTTTGGTTTTCTTGAACATTTGTGATGGAAAGTGATTGTATAATGTATACATATTGTATTGCTCTAAGAATTTTTTGAGTGCAGGTTATTTTGGGTATATTAAAAATAGGGTCGTTATGCTGCCCGTTTTCCTATAAAACCTAGTATGCTGATTTTATCAAAAAACAAGAGCATGATTATTTTCACACTTCGGTTCTGTATTGCACGTGTCATAAGATCATACATGAGCACCGTGATAGCATCATGGGTTTACAGTGTGGTACTTAGAGGTGGCAAAATGGGCAGGTCGGCCCGGCCCGGCCCGCCCATCACGGGCTTTAGGGGGTGACCGGGCCGGGCCGGGCCGGCTCGGCCCGATCAAAATAAAATATAGCCTGGCCCGGGCCGGTTGGCCCGCCGGGCTTTTTGACGGGCCAAAACCGGGCCGGCCCATACTCGGCCCATTTTTTTTTCTTCTATTATTTGATTTTTTTTAACAACTTTTTTTAATCTGTTAAATTTAAACTTTTTGTTTGAATTTTCATTTTAAAAAGTTGACAACATAAACTACATATGTTTTGTATTGTTAAAAAATTAATAATAATTAAATAGGATATTAAGAAAAATAATCAAACAAATAAATTTGAAATATTGAAATTTGATTTTATTGATGATCATTTATTACAATTCAAATTATTACTTGAAAAAACTAGTATATCATTAATTATGACTTTATGAGTTTATGACTCATCATCATCATTCATATACAAGTTATTGAAATTTTCGGCCAATTCTTCATTACAAATACGAATAGTGTCTTGATTTTGCTTTGCCACTTTTTCCCAATCTTTAACACATGTTAACACCTCAACTATTTTAGGAGCCAACGAAGTCCTCCGCTCATCTATTATCATCTTAGTCGTACTAAAAGCAGACTCTGAAGAAATCGTGGACACCGGAATCGTTAAAACATCACGGGCTAATTGTGAAAGCACCGGGAATCTTGGTTGATGCTTATGCCACCATTCCAAAACTTTGAAGTTCTCATCATTGGGGTCGATGTCAGAGTCTAGCTCAATATATTGAGTAAGATCAGAGAATTGTTGTGGATTTATTGGTGGTAGTAGTTGACTTAAACTTGATGATGTTGATGATGAGCCACGACCATACCCTTGAGGACGAGAAACTACCATGCTCCAAAAAGACTTATTTTTTGACTATTCTTCAGTTTCTTGTGGAGGAGTGTGTTGTTGTTGATTACTGCCAAACTTAGTCTCATATATACTATACACTTCAAAAAATTTGTCACGAGCATTTGTATATTCAGTAGTATAGTCTATCTCAAAACATGTAGAAATATAGCTAATTAAATTAGAAAGACCATTTAATTTACCCCTAGGATCTAAAATAAAAGCAAATGAATATAATAAAGGAATTGGAAACCAATATTTCAAAAATACTTCTTGCATACGTGTTATAATTGGTTCAAATATAAGGTCACATCTTGCTTTACAAAACATTTCAGCAATAAAAAAAATATAACGTAAAATAATTGGAGAAGTAGGATAATAAATACCAGGTAATGCAATAGTAGCTTCATGAAAAACGTCTAAAAATTGTACAAATTTTTCACAAATGAACCAATCTTCATCTTTCAATTCTAATGAACCTATTTTTGAATTGTAAAACATAGTAATTGGAATTTTATATGATAATGCATTTTTCAACATTAAATAAGTAGAATTCCACCTTACAGGTATGTCAACTTGGAATTTTCTTGGTTTTAATCTTTGAGCTATGCAATATCTTTTAAATTCAGCAATGCGTGGATTAGAAGTATGAATATAAGCAATAGCAGATCGGATATTTTCAATATATACACTTATAACATCCATACCTGATTTGACGATAAGGTTGATGATGTGACATGCACAACGTTGATGTAGTAAGAATCTTCCAGTGTATGAACTTACCAAATTGCTAAGTAATTTTATGGCCTTTGTATTTGCGGTAGCATTATCTAAAGTGATAGAGATAATGCGATTCGCTATGCCATATTCTTCAACAACATTTAAAATTTTATCTCTAATAATTTCAGCAGTATGTTTATTATCAACGACTCGAAAATCAATTATTCTTTTTTACATTATCCATCTAGAATCTAAATAATGTGCAACTACACTTAAATAATCTTGTTTAGAATTAGCACCCCAAATATCAGATGTCAATGCAATACAAAAGTTTAATGAAGTTAATTCAGATATTAAATCTTTACGCATATTTTCATAAACTTTAATCAAATCACTCTTAGTGGTATTTCTAGAAACTCTTTTAAAGTTTGGATAATAAGATCTTCTAATATGATCTTCATAGCAATTGCAATCACCAAAACCTAATGGTAAATCTTTTATAGCAATTAAACGTACTAGAGATTCCCTAGCTACTAAAGGATCATAGTTCCAAGAACTTACCGAACCATCCTTGTTGAGTTGAAGAGTTGATTGAGTAGGCTCCTTGTTATTTTTGTGTTTTTTGACACATGCATCACTATGTCTATTCAAATGAGCAGTCCCGCTAGATGGTTTAGCAGTTAATAATTTCTTACAATATTTACATCTTGCCATTTTTATCTTCTTACCATCAGCCTCATCTTTGAATTCTAGATCGAAATGGTCCCATACATTGGAAGTTGTCCTTGCACGTTTGGAGGTCGTGCTTGCACTCGGCGAACAACTATCTTGAAATTGTGAACAAATTCTACTAGC
Source organism: Parasponia andersonii (assembly GCA_002914805.1). Lineage (NCBI taxonomy): Eukaryota > Viridiplantae > Streptophyta > Magnoliopsida > Rosales > Cannabaceae > Trema > Trema andersonii. The sequence goes on along the minus strand of JXTB01000749.1, from coordinate 10,188 downwards.
ATTTGGATTAGTTTATATTTCAGGGACTTGGTCACCCTCTTCAGCTATGCGAATTTGGTCGTCATCCAATTCCAAATCAATAGGGATATTTTTTGACATATCCATATCCTATATTAAAAATATAGATATTAAAATTATATACAACTATAAATAAATCGAAATTACAAATATAGATATTCTACCAACTTAATTGTAAACAACAGCAAATTACAAATAAATTGAAATTTAAAATATAATATTCTAATAAACTTCTACTAACTTAATTGTAAACTACTACAAATTAATTGAAATTAAAAATTTAATATTGTAATAAACATTCTAGTTTCTACTAACTTTATTGTAAATAATTATAAATTACAAATTAATTGAAAATATATTTAATAAATTTTCTACTACTAATTTAATTGTAAACTATTAAAAATTAAAAATT
>JXTB01000748.1:85618-99210 GCA_002914805.1 Parasponia andersonii | reverse complement strand
CTTCATTTCTATAGAAAATAGCTCCAAAAACTAGATAATTTGACACGTCAACTAATGTGATATTCCTCCCATCCAATTTAAATATCAAATCATGTGAAAACATGTATAAATCATATTTTAATTAAATATTTCACAAAATTTCATATTTATTAAAAATATGTGAAAATCAAAATAAAACCAATTTAGAAATCAAGTAATTGAATCCCTACCTTAATTAAGTGACTAGATAATGCTAAGGCGCTATCAAGAACATTTGGCATTATTTTGCGATCATTCGAAGGATCGAGAGTCATTTTTGAACCCGCAATCATTTGCTTTGAAATTTCATTTTTTTAACAGAGCCTTGAATAGAGAAACAGATATTTTCACTGAATTTTTAGCACTCAAATTAGCTAGATTAGATACATAACTTGACCAATTTGAGCTTGGGCTGAAACTCAACATCTTGGCATACAAAACGAGACAAATTTGAGCCATCACATTTTGTTTTTTATGTCCATCAACGAACATAGTCAATATACATATACCAAAATTTTTGTTTTACGAGTATATCACAAATATGCGGTTTATTCTACGATCTAACAGTCAGATTGAAAATTTTTAGTACAAAACTAAAATAATTCAAAATTGTTCAAAAATGGCCAAATTCAATCCGAGTAATTTCAAGTTAAGATATATATATATATATATATATATATATATCACATGAAATTTTTAAGGAGACGAATTTAACGCCACCAGTTTTAGCCCTTATTGATGCCGGAATCATCGTCGGCAATCAAAAGTTCATCATAACCATTTCTATCATTGCTGGCAAACCAGAGCGCCAGCAGCATCGTCGTTCTGACACGGGAGATTTCTAGGGGTGTTGAGTCAAACCCAAGTGGCGACGTGACTCAAATCAGCTAGGAAGAGCTCAGTTCAACAGCAGCTATGGCGTCAGGCAAAATGAAGAAAAAAAATCAAGGGAGAAAAGAGAGAGAATGACATACATATATGTATATGTAATTTGGTTTTTTTTTTTTAATTTTTGGGTTTTTACACTATTCCCTCCTTAAAAAATTTCGTTTTGAAATTCAAACACGACATGGGTATAAGTAAAACGATAAGGAATAGTATTACGAAGGAGAACGACCACTTGATCGTATAATTAATAAGTACTGAACTAAAAATTAAGTAGATAAAGAAGTGTGTAATATACGCTTCACACTTGGTGTTAGAATTCTGTTAACAAGCTAATTTCACACAAAGGCATGTGATAATAAGGTACTCAAGAGGTATAGAATCATGAGATAGCTCACCAATAAGTATTAGATCTCAACATAAGAGATTGGAAACTATGATCCTAAGTAAATAATTACTCACAAAAGTAGTGTCGATAATCAAGAATAGGAGTCGAAAATACAAGACTTCTATGACATGAATGTTGATTGGTAGGCACCAAATAAGTACATAGATCAAATATCAAGTATATACAATACCGTTCCCATATCATACTAGATCAATAACACACTAGGATAATTCTATTTATCTACAACTAAACTTAGTCCTAAACAATTACTGAGTCAAAAGACTCGAATAGAATCCTCACCAATTTAAGATAGCATTCAACAAGGTTTCGAGCAGAAAATAATTACACTTGTGTTACACCACACATAAGATAGAAGAGTTTAGAGATTGAAAATGACAATAAGATTACAATGATATAAGTTATTCACCATTCCTCATTACGAGTGAGAAATAACTATGTTCATAAAATATTTTTAGTCAAGGGCAAGACTAAAATTACTATGACTAAAAAGCTCCAAGACAAAAGTTCATAGCACAACAAATATCAATTGGCAAATCACTGTAGTCCAAGCATATAAAATACAAGTATCCATATAACAAGTATAGCACAAAGACTTCACAATTCTTATACCCAAGATAATACCATATAGTAATTATTTATACCATATTTATATCTAGAGATTTTATAAGTCTCTTCAACTAATGTAGGGAGTATAGCAATAATCCCAAATCATCAACTAGCTCAAAGGACTATCTAAGTCTTTGGTACAATGGAAAATCATATAAAACTGCCTTAATACCCAATATACAAACAAAACGTTAACAATACTCTAATGCCTAAGAAACAAGATTTCAATAGAATAGGACATCTCTTTAGCGACACATGTCTTTCATCTAACTTCATTTCATTTTTAAATAAAAAATAGTTTTGAAAATATGCAACACAAATATCAGGGACATATAGTAAACCAAACTTGAACTTCAAGTATTCCCTTTGAAAATATAATAACAAGAGTCCAATAACTTTGAATATAGACTTATAAGTAAATTAATCCCTATGCCATTAATTATACTACTATAATAATACTTGGATCCCTCTCAACTTAAATAGTGAGTTACGGGCTATAGTTAATACCAATGACCTCAATGATGATTCTAATTCACAACAAAATCTCCAATAATTCCCAAAATTCAGTACAAGTAAAGTACCACAAGTAGTACTCACTCACAAGCACCGAGAAGGAATACATCGACAAGATTGAATCTTATCATCATTAGTCAATTAATTTGGTATCTAATACACCAATTTCACTTACTACATTAAGTATGTAGGATAAAAATATCATCCTAAGTCTCTAACACTAGGAGTTTTTAATACTTAGGATATCAAAACCAAATCAATCGCACAAGTGCTTAATTATCTAATTGAGACAAAGAATGCAAAGTCAATCTCACTTGATTTACTTATCCAATGAATAAGACATTTATTGTACACAAAGGATTCAACAATCTAATGAATACTAAAATCATATACACCTCAATAAGATAGGTCACATACATAATGGAGAAGTTTGGAAAAATAAACACATCCAAATAATAAGGCACATAAAATCATAACGGCAAGATTTCACAAAACTTCCAAACTATGTTTTTAAAATATAAAATTTCTTAATTTATTTAAGGTTCCAACAAGTTAGCATAACAAATTTTTACTTAGTAAAATTCTTGTAACAAGATATTATAAATTTGACTTTTAGAAACATATATACAAGAGTCCAAGAATTTTTATGTGTACAATAGTAGATCACACCAAAGATTTTTTCAAGAAATGAATTTTGTTACCAAAAAACTTTCACACAAATTTTCTATAAATATCTCATGTTTAAGTCCAAATTATTTTGTAAATCAATATTCCAAAGCCTTTCTTCAATTTAAAATCAAGTGACAAGTAGAAGTTGGAGAATATTTAGCAAGAATATCTATTTAATTTTAAAATTAGAAAATTATTTAGAAGCTTAATTTTATGGAAAATTTACTTGATAGAAAGGACCTTATTTTTAATTCTAAACCAATAAATGTAAAATTATCAACTTGAAATTTCCTAAAGTTTCAAAACCAATTAATCAAATTTTAAGTCTAACCAATTTTCATAATTTCCAAAATTTCCCATTAAAGGGCCACAAAAATAAATTTGGCAAAACTAGGGCAATACAATATTTAGGGAAATTCAACATATCATGCCAATTTATTAATCCACAAGCAATATATCATGCAAAAAGTATTATCAATTTAAACATTTCAACACAAGCACCATCAATATTACTCGAATTGAATAATTAAACGTATACCAAAATCAATGGATTAATATTACAATCCTATATATACAAATGAAGTTAACCCATGACAATCAAGATATAAGATATTGAATTGCTATTTTTGAATCTACGAGATTCATATAGCTCATTACTATAATAGACATAGGAGTATAAGGATGAATGTCCATTTGAATTGAGGAATTTTTGCAGAAGTAGAATTCACCAGTCTTGTGTCATCTCCGACACTTCTAAGACTAAAATTTTAGGGCTATAACCATCCCAAGGATACCAGAGTTCCACTCTAGGGAGATGAACAAAGGATTCAGAATGAATCGGTGCAAAGACAATATATTTACTTAATTCTTAAGTGATAGATGAGGTATTTGTCAAATACTTTTCTAAAATCATTTCTAAACACCAAAATATAACAGACAAGATTGCAGATAGATCTAAAATCTGAAGCTCTGATATCAAATTTGTCACAGCCAAAATTCCAAGGTCGTGACTTTTAGTAAGTTTAAGTGAGAAAATGCTAAATAGTGATTTTCTAAAATTTCAAGAAATTAAGTACTTATAATTTTTCATTTTTAGTCCTTAAAAGTAAACAAATTTCAGAATCATGAAATGTTCTATTAAATTTAATTTCTCAAGAAAATATACACATAAAATATAAAGGAATTCTATTTTATTCAGTTAGAAACTTTTTATTTAAAATTATGAAATTCAATAAAATGAGTCCAATGTCTAAACAATTTACATAAAATTATTTATATTTCTAAGAACTCAATTTTAGTAGCAAAATCATCCTCATATATTCACTTAGTAAATACACAATTATTTGCTAAATAAATTTGACATAGAAAGGAAATAATGTTATAGAATAGGAACCAACTAATAAAGAGGTAGGAAACAACATACGTATGCCAAACAAGCTTGTTAAGCTATCATGATAATTACCAGAAAAAAAAAAAATCAATACCTGAAAGTAGGAGGAAGTAGGATGTACCAGGTGAATACTCAATAGAGATTCAATTACAGTGTTTTGACCAATATAAATACTTACTTTCAAGGTCTTACATGATCAATGAAATACTCAAACAGTTTTACTGAATTCTAATAAAAATTAATGTCCAAAGGTTTAAATCTCCAAAAACCTTATAAAACCACTTAAAATAGAAATCATTTTTTGAAGGTTCAAATATTTCTAAACTATTGTAAATTTTAGTCTCAAAAAATATTCATTGTTTAAAGGTTCAAAAATTTCAAACTATTGTAAAACATCATATTAAATCTAGTACATGCATATTCAAGTCAAGCACATAACAAGCAGTAGAATCAATGACATATCTAAGCCACCAAAGATTGATGACTGTAAGTGTGTAATATAGTGTAAGGCACCCTAAGTGGGTAACTAAATATATTTACTTATTCTCTCTAAGAGAGAAATTCTAATTGAGTGATTCAATAAAACCAAATTGTAATTGTGAGGTCAGATTGGCACCAAAGTTTAAGTAATATAAGTTAGGCATGATAGAGCCGAATTCAAGACTATTGTAAAAACATGAGTATGCCTAAGGAGAAATCACTTGTTATGTATAAGAGTCGGTTAAGCCTACTCTCTTTATCCAATAGTGGATAGCTTGAAGCAAGTTGCCAAGAATCGGAGATATAGATAAACCATCATTTTTATTGAACTTCATAAAAATAGTGTTTGCATTTCTCTATAGAACTATAGAATATGTTAGAAGTCTCTCATCGAGGAACTAACTCCATGAAAGAAATTATAATTAATATTTTTACTAGAAACTATGAGTTATTCAAAATGAAAAATGATGAATCTATTTTTTAAATGTTTACTAGATTCACTATTATTATTAACTCTCTTAGTGCTCTAGGAAAACTCTTTCCAAATAGTGAGTTGGTAAGCAAAATCCTCAGAAGCCTTCCTCGAGTATATAGAAGTAAGCTAATAGTTATTCAAGAAGTAAAAGATCTTTGCAAACTTCTTCTTGAAGAATTTATAGGATCCCTTATGATCCATGAAATTATTATGAAGGAAACAAATGAAGATAAGAGAGTGGAAAAGAAAAAGAAAAGAATCGCTCTTAAAACTATCGTGTAAGAAAGCAATGAGGAAGAGGAAGAATTTGCAGATAGTGAGCTAGAAGATATTGCTATACTTACTAAAAGGTATAAGAAGAACTTCAAGAAGAATACGAAAGGCAATGACTATCAAGAGAAGAAAGTAACAGATAATTCCATCACTTGCTTAGAATACAAAAAGCCAGAACACATGAAGAATGAATGTCCCTTAAGAAGAAAAATCACGAAGAAGGCAATGAAGGCCACTTAGGATGGATAATGTTGGAGAAGAATCCAATGAAGAAGAACAAAAATAAATTACTGACATTTGTTTCATGGTAATAGAAAATGAGGTAAGCTCTCTTAAACCTAAAATTGAATTTCTTCATAATAGTGATAATAGTAGTGAAAATGATAGTGATTGTGATTTATTATCATGTGAGAGTTTATTCAATGATTTCAATGAATTATATAAAAATAATGAAAAACTCATTTTCAAGAACAATTCACTCAAAAAGAAAATTTTTAGTTTGTCTAAAATAGTTGAGAAGCTTATAAAAGAAAAAGAAGTAAAATTACCTTATAGCAATTGTGATCTTTTATCAAAAGAATATACTCCCTTGAATAACAAAATTTTCGACTTGACCAAAATTGTCCACAAATTTATAAATAGAAAAAAAAAATTGATATGATACTTGGTGGACAAAAATGTATTTTTGACAAAAGGATGTATTAGGTATAAATCTTTCATATAACAAAAATATCTCAAAAATTATTTTGTGAAAGCTATTACAAGCAACTCAGAGCACAATTGTACATATTGCAATCAAGATGGACACACTAGTATCTCATGTTTTGTGAAGAAAAATGCTTATTTTGGTAGAAAACTAGTGTGGATACTAAAAAAAAAAAAACTAGAACTAACACTCAATGATCCAAATTTGTAACTCCCTAGGAATCCTTAGACTTGATATTAGTAGAATTACTATAAAACTTAGTGTCAAATTTTAATAAGTTTACATTCGCAAATACTTGAAATTTTGTGTGTGGTATTATTTTAATGTTAAATTTTATTACGTGAGAAAATCATAGTTAATCCTTCTTTTAAATTAAAAATTGTAAGTTAGTTTTCCTTAATAATAAATTGATTCTACAAGAATTATATTATAAACATCAATATAACCTAATTAAAAATGTGACATGTTTATGTCACATTAAAAAAAAATTGTTACATTTTATAACCTAAAATTAATAGTTGCACCAAAATAGTATCATGCCATAATTTGAATGGCTAGGATTTAAGTATACAAAGAATTAAGTAGACAAATCAATCTAAAGGTGGAAAATAAGTTATAGAAAAAAATGAAGAGTAGTAAAATTTTACCTTAGGAATGTAATAACTTTAAATGAGTGGAATAGAAAAGGAAACGTTCTTTGGAAATAGAACTAGAATAGATCAAAAGGAAACCTTAGTAGGTAATTCAAAAGATAGGAAAAAAGAAAAATCAAAATAGAAATGTTCTTTGGAAATTAGTGGCCATAATTCAAAGTGGAAGACATAGACAAAACTAATTAGTAACTTTTGTATCCAAAATAATTCAAACGGTATAAAAAAGATTAATATAGTGGAGACTTTCTTTGGGAGTTAGTGGTATTGGATTCCAAATAATTGAAAAATAAGAAAAATTAGAGACAAAAGTAGTATATGAGTAAAAAATAAAGTAAAAGATAAGGTAATGGAATAAGAAAAGAAGATATATTGACAAATTGATAATAATGATGCTTAGATTATTTAATGGAATGTGAAAGTATGTATTATTTGATACCTTCCATCGATGGCCTATAAATAGATCATTCATTTGGCAATTCAAATCTATGTTTAACCTTTCAATTACTTAGCCAAAACTATCTTCATATTTTCAATTATTCATTCTATAAAAAAAAAATATTCTTCCTACCTCACTTTCTTCCAAATCCATAAGAGCTATAATATTTTACCTATCGACTCTAGAAATTAAGAATTATAGTCAAGAGTAGAGAGCACTTAGTTTTGTGGTGGAGACATAAGAAAGAAGATTTAAGCTTGGAAGGTAATTATTCCCTCACCTTACTTGTTATGTGATTATATAAAATAATAAATAGGTAATAACATATTTGACCTATTTTAGATATTGTATAATTTATATTATGTTTAGACTTATTTTGTTGATTTCTTAAGCCTCTAAATATGAATACTTCATAATAATAAATACTAAAAAATAATAATAATAGTAAAATCAAAATGACTAAACATAAAAAGTGGAAGATTTTTAAGTGTAAGATCCTAAAATAAAATATGCATGAAAATGAACCAAGCTTAATGATTTAGACTTAGATCCTTAAGAATAGATTTTTACCCATTAGAAATTCTTTCCAAAAATTAAAGATGTTTGCTCAAAAGTTGGAAGGACTAAAATGCAAAAAAAAAAATTTTGAGTATTTGGGTCAAAAGTGTTATTTTGACAAAATTTGGGTCAAATATGTGAGAAAGTTATTATAGGTAGTTTTAAGACTATTTTAAAGTGTAAAAGTAAATAAAGGAAGAATCTTTAAGAAAAAAAAGATATAACTCAATATTTACCATTAGAGGGCATAAATATTAGAAATCTTAAGATTATGGACAAAAATGTAAATTATAAAAACTTGAAATGGAAATTTGGTAGAAGAATAATTAAAAAAAAATAGTATAAGGCCACTATAAATTTCTCTAACAAATAGAGTATGTATACGTCAGGGCAAATTTCGATCTAGACGTATGTAATTAACGAGTGGAACTAGAACAATCATATTATGAGGTAAGTACAATTTCACCTATGGCATGGATGGTTGAAAATGTTTCATGCTTATAGTATGATATATTTGAATTACTTTCATGTGTTAACTTCCCTTTATATTATTATTGTATGGCCTATGTGTAATATATGTTTATAAAGATACTTTTCCTATATTATAAAAGCATGACGTATGCTTACTTTACAATGTTATCATGAAAATACTTCAACATACTTTAACAAAGGAAATGCTATGATACTTGAATTTAAGTTTGGGTTCATTGAAGCATACCCACTCATATTAAGAAAACCCTAAATAAGATAAAGAATTTAAAGGTGTCGTACCAACTTTTTACTAGGTGAGGATATCCGAGGGAAAATAAGACCAACCTCCCCTAAGCGAGGATTTTCGAGGAAAAGTATGTTAAGATTATGATCGTGGATATTTTTAGATGGATCGCTCCCCTGGTTCGCCATTCAGTAGTGCACACTCGATACGTACCCCAGGACCCATAAGAAAGATAAAAGACTTTACAATCAAGAATGAGATAAAATCATGACATAATATCTTATAATAAAGCGTAAAGTAATAATTTCATAAAACAACACAACTGGACTTTCATAATAAAAAAAAATAGTTTGTTCATAAGAAAAATATTTTGTGAGAATTACATTGTACTTACTAGGCAAAAGCTCACATTTTATGAGTATCCATGCTATAGGAACCAAAGGAAAAATACCTCTGATTTGATTGATGGGTTAGCTGGAATTGAAGTGGGGATGAATGCGAGGCACGAGCAATGGAATACCATCATTAAAATTATTTCTGCATATGTTCTTATTATGAGACAAATGATTTCAATTATGTAAGTTTGATGTTATTTGAAAACGTACTTATAACTCGGTATTTTATTTCGTAATACATGGTCTAATCAAATTGAATTTGAAAATGTATTTCGATTTAATAGAAGTTAAACAAATGTTTTTTTTAAAGATCTAAAAGAGGAAATGTTTTGATTTAAATAAATGCAAAATACATGGAGTTCTGTCAAAAAGACCTAAACTGTCTCAGGAGAGCTTCGGACTTAAGTAGTCCGTATATGACCCTCCTCCTTACCTGGAAGCTCTTTATTGTTGCGCATTATTTAAATCACCTTAATAAAAAGTATATAATCAAATTTAAATAATGGGTACTTAACCGTTGAGAAGTATTTACTTGTTTTCAAAATTTAAGTAAATTGTTAGTTATGAATATAAATCTCTTAAAAAGAAATAAAAATATATTTTTTTAAAAAAATTTGTCACGAATTTTCAGCATCTAAATTTTTTTTTTTAAAATAAGCTAAGAAGATAAGTAGTTAACGGTCAAAAAAGTCAAGTCGTTATAAAATTGGTATGCGTATCAAAAATAAAAGATTGATTCTTCCTTGTAGGTACTAAAAAAGAAGAACTTTCGTTTCTTGGATAGTGGTTGCTCCAAACACATGGCCAGAGACTATTCTTTGCTTTCATTATTGTAACGGCCCTACTTTTAAGATCGATATCTACGTATATTCTTAACTTAATTTTTTCTTTTAAAAGTCACAAACTTGGACTATGAAAATTTACGACAATTGTTTTTATTTATATAATTCTTTCAAGATAGTTAACCAATTATTCTAAATATCATATTAAGAAATTTATAGAAACTATTGAAGGAAATATTATTATTTTTTTATGAGATTTAAATAATGCGCAACTAAAAGAGCTTTCAAGTGAGGAGGGGAGTCACAAGTGGACCTCTTAAATCTCAAGCTCTCTTTAGACGGTTTAAGTCTTTTTGACAAAGCTCATTTAGTCTTACATTTGTTTAAATCAATATATTAGATAATAGAACAACATAATTATTTTAAATATACTTTAAAATAATATATATATATATATATATATATATATATATTGGGTATTCTATAAAGGGATATTTAGATAAAATAAGTCATATTACATATAGCAAAATGATTACTTAATTTTAGAGGCATAATTAAACTTAAAATTTAGATTTCATACTTAAATATTTCATCTCATTATTAATTTAAAGAAATATATGACTTAATCTTACATATTTATGTAAACTGTATCATTTAAAGAGAAGACAACTTATACAGAAATTTATAGTGGTGATATCCCAAAATCCGTGTCTCACATCTATCCCTACCTCGATTTTGGTCAACCCATCATTCAAAACAAAAGTTACTTGCCTTTGGTACTTACAACATGGACATTTATACTACGTGAGCTTTTGCTCAGTAAGTATAATTCATCTCATAAAATATTTCATACAAATAATATTTTATAAAAGTTCAATTTTTACGTCCTTGTGTAATCTTTCTACTTGTATTTTATGAAGGAATCTTTTATCACATATGTTATTGTAAAATCTTTTATCTTTCTTATAGGCTCTTGTGTACGTACCAAGTGCGCACTTACCGACTGGGTATCAGGGGAGCGACCCTACTGAAATACCAATGGTCATAAATTTAACATATTTTTCTTGGGAATCCTCACCTAGCGAAGGTCGGTCTTATCTTCCCTTAGAAATCCTCACATAGTGGAGGTTGGTACGACACCTTAATGTTCTTATCTTTTACTTAGTCTCCTCTTTAACATAAATAGTTGTATCGTATTTCAAACCAAAACTTATATTTCATATTCTTGATATTCCCTTAAATTGAAGTATATTTATCAAGTTATGAACAATATTGTAAAGTAAATTTATCTCATCTTATTATCATAAGAGGCATGTATTTTTATAGGCACATATACAAGCCAAACAAACATCTCATGCATAAGAAAAATATCACATTTAATTATCTCAAATACTTTTATTTCAAATAGAACATACTTTTGAAACTATCCATGTTGTAGGTGAGATTGTACTTACCTTAAGTCTTTAGAAAATGTTCTTCGTGCTTGCAATGAAATATCATATACTTAACCTTGTTGCAACCACATACCTCTTCTTTATCCTTTTTATTTATTATTCATGCATCAACATTCATTTTATATATCATCATATGCTATCATTGGTTATATGAAACCAATTTTACATATTTGAAAACATTTACAATATAAATCCTAAAATAATATTTCACATTAAAATTATAGAATTTTGGTACGCAATGCGTAGTTAAGGAATTTTATATTCAAGTCCATAATTCTATTCATTCTAGAAATTTACGTGAATCCATATGAAATAAACCAAAATCTAAAGATTATGCTTTAGAATTTATAAATAATATTTATCACTATTTGTTTTTTCAATTTAGAATTTATAATAAAATTGTTAAAGATGCGACTAAACGAGAATGATTAAATTTTCAGGGGTGTTTTATAAATCAAACAAACTCAAAATTTTAAAAGCACATCATTAACATTTTATAACTTATGTATAATATTTGAAAATTCTAAAATAGATAATTTCATAGCACTTTAATCACTTGTAATTATACTTTAGAATTTATTTTAGCATTTCTATTTATTCTAGAAATTTACATGAATCCATATGAAATAAACTAAAATCTAAAGATTATAGTTTTGAATTTTTAAACAATATTTATCACTATTTTTTTTTTCAATTTAGAATTTGTAATAAAATTGTTAAATATGCGACTAAACGAGAATGATTGAATTTTCAGGGGTGTTTTATAAATCAAACAAACTCAAAATTTTAAAAGCATATCATTAACATTTTATAACTTATGTATAATATTTGAAAATTCTAAAATAGATAATTTCATAGCACTTTAATCACTTGTAATTATACTGTAGAATTTATTTTAGCATTTTGAAAAATTGAAGCATTGTATATTCCAAAAATTATATTTAATTTTATAGACATCAAAACATTACGAAAACTTCCAAAAATGATCTTAATATATATATATGAATATATAGTTAAAATTTCAATCCAAAATAAAAACGTTTGCCCTTTGAAATCATAGAAGTAATTATATAAAATCTGTTTTACAGCTTTTCTTAGTCAACGATTAACTTGTGTTAAATGATTTTTATAAAATTATAGGAGTAGGGTATAAAAGTGAAACTTTTCAGAAATTAAGTACACATGTAGAAATACTTTTCACAAAAATTTCAGACCTTAATAAGGTATCTAACTCTATATATATCATAGATTAAATTTAAACTTAAGTGCAATAAAATATACAGATCTTGAAACTTGAAGAACTCTAAGTGGAAATTCTTGAAATCACAATGGATAAAATAGAAACTTTGAGAGAAAGATGGAGGAAAAGAAATGAAGGAACTTGATTATGTTTACAAAAGAGTGTCCTATTTATAGGTTAATTATGTACATAAAATATAATTAAAAATTAATTTTAAAAGATATTAATAATAATCACCATTTACCTAATTTTTTTATTTGTTGTCTTTTTATCCTGCAATTAAATTAATTTTATTAACCTAACTATGCTTCATCCACTTAAAAAAATTAATGTATTATCCTATCATATCTATATTTAATATCCATAAAATCTATATAATGGATATACCATTCAAATAACTAATGCATTATTACATAATTTACCTAATTTTTGTTTTGTTTTCTAATGTAATTAATAATTTTTTTATTTTAATAGTCATAATATATAAATAAAATATGTTAATGATCTTTTACATCATTTTTCATTCATATAAGTGAATTGATGAATATATATGCATATTATTAAAATGTGTTAATGGCTACACCACTAATTATTCTTTTACTATATATATATATATATATATATATATTTCTTACATGTGACTATTTAATTTATTACTTAGGCTTGAAATATTTACTTCAACTTGGGCTCTCCTATTACCTATTGAGCCCAAGATAAATGATTATTGAACTCAAACAATTTAGGGGCCAATAGTAAACATGATTAACTAGACCTGTTTCATATTAACAACAATAGCCATATATGTTGTAAAATAATTTATACTTGCAATTATGCACATAGTTCTGTAATGCCCAAGATTCTCACATGCATAATAGGCCAATAATAAACATGTTCATATTACATAATAGACATATCAAGTGACTAGAATCAACTTT
>JXTB01000748.1:23694-77887 GCA_002914805.1 Parasponia andersonii | reverse complement strand
AGCATGCATGATCTTTACTTACTGAGCATTAGCTCATTTAGTTCCTGTGATGTAGGTGAGGACATTTTTGATGTATAGAGTTGCTAGTTGGCTAGTACGCTTTCTTGTCGCCATGATCATACCGATGTAGACATGCTTGACTTGTGGGCGATGTCTTATTTGTATTTTGTTATTTTAATGTGTGGTAAATATTACTACTGATGGCAAGATAAACAGATATGAAGTTTTTAGTTGTATATTTTGTGAAGATACTTTAAAAAAGTAATGCCACGTAGTTTCTTTTGTTTTAGAGCTCGAAAAGTTTAAATTTGGCCCACCTTTTTGCAAAAAAAACTAAAAATATGGGTTATAAAAGAGTAATGCTTCCTAGTTTGACCTACATAGTCATATAGTTAAGCTAGGGGGATGTTACAAGTTCAACTTAGCTTTCTTGTGTGTATCTCACTGTAACATATTCGTGAAATTCATTAGTGTATAACTACTTAATTTCTATGATCAACGAAATGAAATATACATAATAAAATTTTAGACAAGAAAATTAATATGATAAATTCATTCTTCAAGAGAATACACTAATATTAAAAGATCATAATAAATAATTATTAAAATATTTTTTTTCAAGTCTAGGGTTTTTTCGAATTTTACAATTATTCACAAAAAGAAAATGGAGGATATATTACTTTTGGAGACAATACCAAGGGCAAAATTTTGGGTATAGATAACATTAGTACTACTTCCTCACCTACTATAAAATATTTTGCTTGTTGATAGTATTAAACACAATTTATTTAGTATAAGTTAACTCTATGATCAAGGTTATCGAGTTATTTTTTAGCTTTCTAAATGCTTAATTGAGAATTCTTGTTCAAAAAAAAAAAATCATTTTTGAAGGAGAAAGAAAAGATATTATGTGTACTATTGATATTGAAAAATACTTTAGTCAATGTAAATATTTTTCGGTTTTAAAAGATGATTCTTGGCTTTGGTATAGAAGACTTAGACATACTAGCATTAACACTATTTCTAAACTTTCGAAGAAAAGCTTTGTAAGTGGTTTACCTAGTTTACTTTTTGAAAAAGACAAAATTTGTGATACATGTCAATCTAGAAAATAAGTAAAAAAATCTTTTAAATCCAAAAATACCATTACTACTTCTAGACCCCTGCAACTACTTCATATGGATTTATTTGGACCACAAAGAGTTGCTAGTATTGGTGGAAAATATTATGCTTTTGTCATAGTTGATGATTTTTCAAAATTAACTTAGTTTCTATTTATTGCTCGCAAAAATAATGTTTTAAATCTCCTTACTATTTTTTGTAAGAAGGTACGAAATGAAAAAGGCTATACCATCATATCTATTAGAAGCGATCGTGGTGATAAGTTTAAAAATGATGAAATGGAAGTTTTTTGCTACAAAAATAGTTTTGATCATAATTTTTCAACTCCTAGAACTCTACAACAAAATGAAATAATAGAAAGAAAGAGTAGAACCCTACAAAAAATGGTAAATAGCATGCTAAATAAAAATGATTTGTCTAAATATTTTTGGGCCGAAGTAATAAGTACCACTTGTCATATTGTAAATAGAGTTATGATAAGACCAATTTAAAATAAGATACTTTTTGAGCTTTGGAAAGAGAGAAAACTCAATATTGGCTTTTAAAGTTTTTGGTTACAAATATTTTATTTTGAATACCAAAGATAATTTGTGAAAATTTGATTCAAAATCCGACGTTGGTATTTTTTTTAGATATTCTACTACTAGTAAGACTTATAGAGTTTTCAACAAAAGAACATTGATAGTAGAGGAATCTATGCATATTATTTTTGATGAGTCTAATGCTCTCTCTGAGGAGAGAAAAATAGATGATGATGATGATGATATTTTAGGCATGGAACCAAGTATAAATAAGCCAAGTGTCAATGGGAAACAAATGGAGAGAAGGACATCCAACTATAGCAAGATCTTAAGGAAGAAAAAGAAAGAGAAAATGATAACACTCTCTCTTTTTCTTAGGATTTAAAATTCAATTATGCTCATCATAAAAGGGAGAAGAATGTGTGCTTTGATTTATTGAATGTCTTTGATTTATTGAATATACTAATTGGTATCAAACTTGGTCATTTTCTTTTTCTTAAAATATAATTGGTATCTATTAGTATAAGTCTTTCAAAATATATGTACCCAATCTCAAATTCTTTTTGTTAAGCATATTTTGAGTGGAAGCATTCAATAAGTTGATAAGGACACTTATCCTTATTTATCGAAATCTTATTCCTTATACTATTTTATTTCCTTTAAATCAAATATTTATTATCATCAAAAAAGGGGAAGATTGTTGAATCATTCTTTATATCATTAATCTTATACTCATGTTTTGAAACTAACAAATATGTGATTAAGAACTAATAATCTGCTTGAGTATGTAACAATCTAAATTGAAAGGATCACAAGATATTCAAGATAGATTATGGAGAAATGATTGAGGATAAAGTACAAGAATACAAGTTTTATACTAGCAAAGATTAATTACTTAGTTCTTGTACTTGAATACTTGTTTATATAAAATATGATCTTAATAGCTCAAATTTTGTTTATCTTCAATTAAAGTTTGAAAATTATTATACACATACTTTTAAATTAATTTATGAATTTCCATAGTGTCCATATTTCATATAAATCAATTTTATGATGTCACAATTTTGAAAAGAATCCAAAAAGATTTGAAATAAAATCAAAACATGCTCTATGGTATTTTCGGAAAACCAATTCCAGTTTTTGGTTTACCAATTCCTTGCAAAATTTTTAATAGATTTTCAAATTCGATCATTAGAACCGTACTTTCAATGACTAGTATTTTCAGTCGACCGAAAATATACTTTTGGTCTACTAAAAATAACAAAATGTCCATCAAACGGTCTAAGTGCTAGTTTTCATTCAAGTCTATAAATAGAGGCTTTTCTAGCATTTAAAACAATTTTTGAACATCCTTATATTGCATATATAATATATTCAAGTTATTCAAATCAATTTTTGTGATTCAAACTTTCAAATCTACATTTTTTCAAAAATCACTTGAGTCAAATTAGATCATATCTTGTAATTATATTTATTCTCTCTAAGTTTACATTGTATCAATAATCTTCATTAGAGAGAGATTCGAGTTGAGTGATTCAACAAAAACCAAATTATAATTATGAGGTGAGGTTAGCACTAGATTCATAAATGACCTAGTTTAGGTGAGATTGGTACCAGAGTTTAAACAATCTAAGTTAGGTGTGATAAAGCTAGATTCAAAACTATTATAAAGGCATGATTGTACATAAGGAGAAATCAATCGTTGTGTACAAGGGTCGATCAAGTCCATTCTCTTGGTCCAATATTGGATAGCTCGACGTAGGTTGTCAAGAACAAGAGACATAGACAAACTATCACATTCGTTGAACCTCGTAAAAATAGTGTTTATATTTCTCTATTCTTATCTCTTCAATTTACTTACCCTAAGCTTGTGCTTGTTGCTTAGCTATTTTTACTTGATATTATTATTACATGCATGATTTACTTGCTTATTTTGAAAAGTTTGAAAGAGTTTTTAACTCCCTATTGAGTTAGCTATTTTTGGGCTAACAGTCCAAATACCCTAGATAGGGTACCCTAAGTCCGTCGGCCACGTAGGTGTAGTGAATGCATACAATGTTATACATATGATAGAAATGATAATATGTACTATTTTCCACAAAAATATCAAAACAAACTATGCAAAGTTTTTTATTGATCACATTCAGTTCTCAAAACTAAATTCTTATTCAAATTGGATTTTATAAAAATTTCGACAGTATAACAATCATTTTCATCAAAATCAATAAAGCAAAATAATTTGACACGTCAACCACTATGACTTACCTCCAAGATAGTTTAAATATCAAATTATGTCAAAACATGTATAAATCACATTTTAATTAAATATTTCACAAAATTTCATATTTATTAAAAAAATATGAAAATCAAAATTAAACTAATTTAAAGATCAAGTAATCGAATCTCTTTCTCAATTGAATGAGTAGATAATACTATGGTGCTATTGAGAGGATTTGGTGTCATTTTGCGGTCATTCGAAGGATTGAGAGTCGTTTTTGAACCATCTATCGTTCGCTTTAAAATTTCATTTTTCCAGCAGAGCCTTGAATGGAGGAACAAATATCTTCACTAAAACTTCCTATTTTCCCGAGTACATCACAAATATAAGGTTTATTTTACGATCTAATGATCGAAATAAAATATTTTAATACAAAATTAAAATAACTCAAAATTATTTTAAAAAAGCAAAATTCAATCTGAGTATTTTCAAGTCAAGATATATATACCACATGAAAGCTTGCAAGGAGACGAATTCAATGCCACTAATTTCAGCCCATGTTGATGCCAAAATCGTTGTCGGCTATTAAAAGTTTATCACGATCATTTCCGTTGTCACTGGCGAACTAGAGCTCCAACATTGTCTCGCTCCAGAAGGGGAGGTTTTCGGGGTGCTAAGTCAGATCCATGTGGCAGAGTGACACTAATCAGTCGGGAGGAGCTCTATTCAGTGGCAGCTTTAGGGTCAGGCAAAGTGAAGAAGAAGAAATCGGGAGAGAAGAGAGAGAGAGAGAATAACATATATATATATATATATTATGTAATATGTTGTTTTTTTAAAAAAATTAAGGTCAAATGACCAATTTACCTTTTAGAGTTTTGGTTTTTTTTTATAGAAGATCTAATAAATGAATTAAAAATCCATATAAAGATGGTGTTACATCCAGATTTAAGATCTGGACTTATTAGAGAAACTAAAAACTAAAAGAGAAAAAAATTTTCATACCTGAGAAGAGATTGGGGAGAAGAGAATGAGGAGGAGGGGAAGAAAGGGAAGAGGAAAAGGTAGGGGGAGGGGGGAGGCCAAATATAAAAGGGTCTCCCTCTCCAACCTCTGTGAGTCTCGCCTAAAGAAGAGTTCTTTTGATAGAGAGAGAGAGAAAAGCTTGCCAGGACAAACCAAATTATGCTTCATTTGCTTCATATGTATCTTATTATTTTTAAATGTTTTTGTTTTCTTCTTAGTTAAGTGAAAAACTAAATATGAGTATATACAAGTAAATGAAGGATCAATTTACTAGAAGTTACCATATGTCGAGACAAAAACAATGTTTGTAATTCTTTACATTTTAAATTATTTGATAAAATAATTTGGCATTAATTGACAAAATTTCTCACTATTAATGAAAGTAATTAATTATTTGGCATTACTTGACAAAATTTCTCAAGTGAAAAAGAGTTAACAAAACTATTATAAACTTAACGCGCTTCTTAAAAAAAGGTGAAAGGATATTACTTACCAAAAAAAAAATTCAAATAAAAAGAATCAAAGGATAGAATCGTTATACCTATTGATAATGATTTTATTTAAATTTATCGGCAGTGATGTTACAAAATCACTATTTGAGTTTCACTTATGTAAAATAAATTAAAATAGGGAAGCTATATTTACACTCCACACAATTATTAAGGTACCCCTATAATAAATAAGAAGACAAATTATGACATGAATTAAAAACTATGTTAAAAGTACCCCAAGAACCTTCTAAAACCAACTTTCTTTATTTCAAATACATGAAGTAAGATAAGTTGCTAGTTTTAAATTTTTATAATGAAAATATTGAACCATCAAACAAAAAACTGTGGACAAGATAAACAATTTACACGAGAAAATGAAATGTAAGGTACTAAAAAAAAAATAAAAGAATAAAACAAAACAGACTGAGTACAAAGCAAAGAAATTTCACTTGCTCTGCTTTAATTTAAGATTAAAAAAAATTATAAATAAAGGAAATGAATTATGCATCAAACAAAATTGAAAAAACAAAGAATAAGACAAAAGATGGAAATAAAATTTGAATGGAAACGTTCATGAGATATTGAAAGAGAAGAAGAATAAAAATGCTGTACTTTTCTTTTTTTCTTTTTTTCCCCCTTAAATTTCTATTTTAGTCAATTTATTTATCAATGGGGTACCTTTATACCAGGATAGGATGCATATATAATCCCCATTAAAATATAGTATCACATGACATTTTTTCCTCTCTTTCTCTAATCATCATCTTCGTTGCATAAATCAGCTTGGAGTGGGTTTTGTGGTTTATTCTTCGGAAAAAAAACACCCTACCAAAGACACTTTTGCCGATCAATGAAACTTAAAATCGAAGCTATTGTTGAATATTTAGAACAAAATCGGCCATGAGAGATTGATCCAAGCTTTTTATGATAGTCATTGCCTCTTTAGATAGAGAAAGAATGAGCGACTCCAATTAATAATGAAGAACTATTTTTTATAAATTTTTAGATTTTTTTGATAGTTTATAATTATATTTATGGATATAATAATGAGCTGCTTTACTATTAATAAGATTTTATTTCTTGTAAGAATGAATAATAGAATTGATATTTACATAAACTTAGATACAAATGTACACTACTCGTTTATAGTCTAAGTTCTTTTTATTCTTAGATATGAACAAGTTGTTTACTATTACTTTCAAAACTAGTTGTTTACATTTTTGTCTCTATAACAGAGGTTGAAAGTTATCAAAAAAAAGAAAAATTAATTATAGCTAAAGCATATCTATAAATTAATGCAGTTGTTTCTAGATTAGGTTCTTTTAAGCTTAGACGTAAATAAGTTATTTACTATTACTTTTGAAACTAGTTTTTTCTATTTGTATCTCTCCAATAGAGGTTGGAACTTTTTATTTACAATTATTGAGAAAAAATAAAATTTATTTATAGCTAAATCATATATATTTAATTAAACGAGTTGCTTACATTTATTCATTACTTATGAAACCAATTGTTTACATTCATGCATTAGTTGTCTTTATTTTGAATTATGGGATTTGTTTACTTTTAGGACAGTTATTTAAATAGTTAGTAAAATTCTTCTTTGGATTATATCAATTACAGGTATGGACAAAATTATAGTTTTTATTGCTTATAATAGAAGATGGATCGTAAAGAATAAATACATGGATCATCAAGTTAAAATTTTTTTGGTACAAGAAGACATTAAATTTGAGGAATTGAAAGAGAAGATATATAAAGATCTTAATCCATATAACATAACTGTCCCCAAGGATAATATTTAAATTTATCTTCATCATCAACTAGTTTAAATATGCAATCATCAATCGAGATAATTTCTTTCTTACTCATTAAAATATTTTCAACCATAAAAACCTTGGTTAACTTCACTACATCTTTACCGTTCCCAATCTTTTGATAAGTAATAGGAAAGTCTTTCCAATCCCTTCTACTTACATTAGTTTTTTGGAAAAAGTAAGGGCGTGTTCGGTATAGGATTCGAATCCTATTCTTTAAATCAAAAAATAACTTTCACTAAAAAAATTATAAGGATAAATATTTTACCTTTCTAACTATTTACATGAAAGATGTTTCTTTGTTTGAAAAATAGGATTCGAATTATGTACCAAACGCACCTTAAGTTTCTTTTAAGTCTATTTTAAAATTTGTAACATCATAATCCAAAGGAATAGGACAACATTTAAGACCCATTATAGACTCAAATTCAATAACTAAAAATTTATAATATATCTCATTAAAATCAAAAACCATCTCATTAATATTTATATTATTTATCTCATGCAAAGGAATAATATGGACAACTTGACCTCCAAGTTTAAAAGAACAATCAATATCTAACAAATACGCCACAGTATGTCCTAAATATTTCTTGTTATTTCTCTGTTAGAAAATTCTTAATAATGGTCAAACAATCTATATTAGTTTTACCCATGATCTTCCTACTACGCTAATTTTCCTTTGGCACAACAAATTTAATATCCTGCAAAAAAGTTTACAATTATTTTAGAAAGTATTCAGCATTTATTTTTAGTAATATTTCTCATGAAAAATTTACATTAGCAATATTCATTATAAAGAACATGATTATACTAACTAAAGAAAACTAGTTGTTCAGATTTATGTAAACAATTCAAAATATAAACAAATGATTTAATTTGTAGAAAACTAGTTTACCTTTCTTTCAATTGATGTCTCCACTACTTTTTTATATTTACTATGCTTTTCTTTTCCCTTATAGCCAATAACATTTATTTTTGGCCCCTTGCTCTTGGATGAAAGGGTACTTTTAACCATCTTGTAACGCTATAAAACAAAATCCACACCATCTCATTAATTAGATTAGAAATTAATCAAATAATAAGCTGAAAAAAAAAAGCAACTAGGGATAATAAGTGCTCAAATAGTTTACGCTTTCCCTAAAATTCCCTAAAAGTACTGAATCGTAAATAAGTGGTATATAATTTCATCAAAAGTGTCAAAAGTGATATACGTTTTCATCATAAAATGTAAACAAATCATTTATCATTTCACCAAAAGTGAATCATAAACATGTCATTTACAGTTTCAACAAAAATTTTCAAAAAGTCCTAGCAGTGCCAAAAGTGGTATAGAATTTCATCATAAAATGTAAATAGGTTGTTTACAGTTTCAGCAAAGATTTAAAAAAGTCTCAGATCCTCTCATGTAAGCCATAAATATACAAATACATTTTGAAGATCCTCTCATGTAAGCCATAAATATACAAATACATTTTGATATTTATCGTATGATCAGTGTATCTATATAAATATATGTGTATAAATGTATAAATATCTATAATTTGAAGTCTTTTTCAATGATAATTTGGTTTTGTTTCTTAGCTAAGTGTTTATAAGCATATCATATGATAGGATGTTTTGGCTGGTGTAAGCAACTCATATTTCTTGCAGTTCAACTAAAAGCTTAATGACAAATTTTCTTAGGAGAAATATATGAAGATTTAAGAGGAGCATGAAGGAGTGGAAAAATAACTAAAATATTGGTCACCTTGTGTATTAGTTTTGTTCATTTTAGATGGTAGACCTTTATTAGAAATACAATAGGCCAAGTTCTTCTGAATAATATTGATTTTTTAATCAAAAAATATTTAATCAATTATGTTCTTCTTAATGATAAATTTATCTTAGAGGAAGTATACGAGATTTTAGAAGAGCATAAATCGAGAGTGGAAAAGAAGAATTCAAATAGTGGTCTCCTTGTTCGTTAATTTTGGTCATTTCACGTGGTAGGACTTTATTAGCAACATGTCAATTCTTCTGAACTTTTAATCACAAAACTTTGATCAATTATGTGCTTCTTAATGGTCAAAGTGGAGAAAGAGGACAGATTGGTACTTTCTCAATCCTGAAAGTCAGGTTAAATCCTTATGCATTTAGTCACAATAATCATGAACTAACAAAGAATTCTTGCTATGATAGGCACGAATCAACATTGAATTCTTCTATTTAAGTTTCTCTTTTAATTTCTCGCAATCAAATTACCTATCATGTGTTTCATGTTATGTCAAAATTTCTCAAAAGTACTAAATTGTAAACAAGTGTGGTATACAATTTCACCAAAAGTGCCAAAAGTGGTATATAATTTCATCATAAAATATAAACAGATCGTTTATCATTTCACCAAAAATGAATCATTAATAGGTCGTTTACAATTTCAGCAAAAATTTACAAAAATTCCCAGATCCTCTCATATAAGTAGTAAATATATAAATGCATTTTGGTTTTTACCTTATGATATGTGTATCTATATAAATATATGTGTATTAATGTATAGATATATTTATTAGATACTTGGCAGTTATATGTGTGATGATATGAATTTACTTTTAGGAAGTAAAAGAGTGTTGGATGAAAGAGTTTGGGGGTAATTATAGAAATGCACACTAGATATTCGTTAAAATGCCTAAAATAGCTTCCATTATGATATTATCATTTTAGTTTATCAATTTTTTCGTTTTTATGGACATCAGTCTATTTGTATGCTATATATGCATGCAAGAGAATATTTTTTACTTAGTATTGCTTCTTAATGTCATTAGAGCTACCCATCGATATGGCCAACAAAGTTATCTGAAAATAGTTTATTTCTTAGTCATAACAAGGTGTAATTACTCTACTTGTTAATGCACAAACAAATCTAATAAAAAAATCATGAAGAGGGAAGAATACCTAAATTAAGAAAGAAATGATAGTTATGACCCAATGAAGAAGATGACAGCTACCGATGAAGATGAAGAAGGAAGACCCATAGATGCTCATTAAAATGCCTAAAAATCACGTAGAGAAAGAGATAGAAAGAGAGAGATCCAACGATGAAGATGAAGACAAAAGATAAGTAGAGAAAGACCCAACGATGGAGATGGAGATAGAAATGAAGAGGGGGGATGTTACGCCCCCTTGGCTTAACTATATGACTATGTAGGTTAAACTAGGATGCATTATTCTTTTATAAACCATATTTTTAGTTTTACAAAAAAAAGTAGGCCAAATTTAAACTTTTCGAGCTCTAAAACAAAAGAAACTACGTGGCATTACTTTTTGAAAGTATCTTTACAAAATATACAACTAAAAACTCTATATCTGTTTATCTTACCATCAGTAGTAATATTTACAACACACTAGAATAACAAAATACAAATAAAACACCGTCCACAAGTCAAGCTCGTCTACATCGGTATGATCATAGCGACAAGAAAGCGTGCTAGCCAACTAGCAACTCTATATATCAAAAACGTCATCACCTGCATCACAGGAACTAAATGAGCTAATGCTCAGTAAGTAAAGATCATGCATGCTCGTGAACATGTTTCATGAATAAACTTTATTGAAATTCCTATTGTACTCTTTCTTTCATAACTTTTCATTTTGATGCACTTTTCTTAGAAAACATTTCTTTATAGGGTTCTTAAGTACATTAAAAAGTCGCGGCAGTCGGTAGGCCGTGCCCACCTGTGCAGGAAGGAAACACATGGCCAATGTGAACCATACCTACCCAACGCAGACCGACTAAGTAATGCACTTGATAAATCTTATAGTACAATGCTCAATCCTGGCAGTCGGTAAGCCGTTCCCACTTATGCGGTAAGGATGCCTGTGCAAACCATACTTACCCAACGTAGACAGACTAAACACTGTACTTAAAACATATCTCGTAAAATTAGTACAATGGTACTACTTTAAATCTAATATGTAGAAAACTTCACTTCTTTGAAAATTATGCTTAAATGATAATGCCATAATTATGTTTTCATAAGCTTTACAACAATAATATAAATAACATATAATTGAAATAATACACATAAGCATATAAGAAAATATCTTGTATCTACTATTGTTCTTGTGATGCAGTTAAAATAAATCTTTACTTACCTTGTGTCCAGTAAAAAAGATAGTCGAAAAGGTCAGTATCCTCTGTGACAAGGTGTGTGGAAAACTTGATGTCAATTTTATTACTAACATTATTACTACAATGTAAAATACTTAAAGAAAACAAGTAGAAGACCAAATCACAACTTTTACAAAAGAAGGAACCCTAATCACAAAATAAACCAAAATGTCATCTACTTTCATAAAAACTAGTCCATTAGCTTCTAAATGGCACCATTTGGTTCTAAAAATATTTGGACAGCACCTCCGCTATTTTTAAGACATCCCCACATGATTAAAATCATGGTTTAAGACCTGTAATAACAATCAACAAGCCAATTCCCACATATATAACTCAAAGAGGATCATTTAGAGTAACCTAGGTATACTTGAATTCCTTTCGTTTTAAACAAAGTTTAAAACCACTTTTACACTTTTCTATTGTCACAAATAGTAACGAAACAAATATATTTACATCATGGGATCAACAAAATATACATTTTAATTTTATAAAATCAGATTACAAGTATGGGGAACTTATTCTAACAATAGAAACACTTGAATCCACAAGTAGCAAACTTTGGGGCTTTAAGACTAACTTTAATCTTCCACTTAAATTCTATATTTCCAGCCATATATAAGGTTTCCTTAGACCTTAATTCATCAAATAAAAGCTTTAATTAAAGAGCTAAAGCAATGGAAATATTCTAAACTCCACAAAAAAAACTCACCTTGACTAGTTTGAACTTTTGTTGAAGCTCTTGCTTTCTACTTCCACAAAACTGATTTCTAAGGCTTTGAAATTGATCTTAGGACTCAAGAGGACCTAGATGAAATATTACTTAAGTAGTATCAAGTGGAGAATTGAACTAACAACACAAAACCTAGGAAGAAGAACAAGTAGAATTACCTTGATTAGTTTGAACCTATCTTGCTTTCTTGAGCTCCAAATTGAGTTCTACCACTTAGAAACTCTTAGATATGGATAAGGAGAGATGAGAGAAGTATAGAAAGTGGCTGGAGTGGTTCAAGTCATGGCTGGGGAGGAAGAGGAAAGAAATGACCAGATTTGGTCAAAAATCAGTACTTAAAGGCTAAGAATGACATAACTTAAATTCTAAGGGGTATTTTAGGTATTTTGCTCATTACCTTCCATGTGTCAAGCTCAAAAACATCCTTAGCATACTCACCACGTTGCTGGTCAATCCTATACACTCAAGTGTAGACCAAAATGGTGAAACCTAGCTTAGAAAGTGAAATCTAGTCATACTTTGACTTATGATCCTATAAGGCCAATCTTATTCTAATTTGATAGCACCTAGCCCCATAATCAATCATTAAACATAAAAAGAAAGTCTATTAGACTCTAATTGATAATGCAAATATAGTATAATTGCCCAATTCATAGAATGCACAAATATGACATTACGCGATTAAGCTGAATCTAAGCTAGCTTAGTGTAATTAAACACTGTTCAGGACTGTCATCTCGTGCTTACTAGAATGAACATTTTTTAAAAATGCTAGAAATGAGTCAAAAACATTAAATTAAAGCTATTTGATGTGCTAAATGCATAGTGAATTTGGTTCTGAAAAGCGTAAAATATGCATTTTACAAAAAAAAAAAAACTACTGTTTGACTAAGTTATCAATAAACATAGTTTTTAATGCATGTGCATATAGTATTATTATTCATGAATATATTCTTTATTCTTTTCACATACCAAGCTCTCTCTCTGAGAGTACTGAGCCTTTACACTGCATGGGAACACTTCGACAACCATTAGTATAATAATATATATTAAAAGAATTTAACGATCAAATGAGCAATTTATCATAAAATTGACACTAGTTTCATGATATGTCTATTATATAATATGAAAATATTTATTATTGGCCTATTATGCATATGAGAATCTTGGGCATTATAGGGAAAAAAAGCATACCAAAAAACAATCAAGAAGAGGGAGAGTCTTCTACTGGAAAAGTTAAGTCTAAAAGGCACAATGCCCAATGGTAAAATTGGAACACTAGTTGAAAAAATAGGTTATATATTATCTAACTTTAAAAAGGGGTAGGTTAGAAATACCCAACCCAAAAATGGGCACTTGGTCTAATTTCCTCCTTAGGCTATGATGGATTATGGCCCAAAAGTGGAATTGGGTTAATATAGGCTTATTCAACCACATGCTAATGAAACACGAGGAAACTATACCACATACCCCATTTTTAAAGATATGTGTTAATGAATATCCCATTTTCATTTTATTGATAAAAATATCCCTTTTTAAGTTTTAGTAATTATACTTTACTATTATACCCATATGTAAGTTAATTTGACATATTCATATACATAATAAATTTACCAACATATATAATTTATTTATCATAGTATATAATTCATTCACGGGTGTAAAGTTTTCATTTATCAGTGTATATAATTTATTTACTATAGTATATAATTCATTTACCGGTGTATATTTTTCATTTACCTGTATATATAATTTATTTACAGGTATTAATTTTTTATTTATTAGTGTATATTTTTCATTTACCTGTGTATATAATTTATTCACCATAATATATAATTCATTTACTATTATATATAATTCATTTATCGGTATTTATAATTCATTTACTATAATATATAACTCATTTACCGTTATATATAATCTATTTACTATAATATATAATTCATTTGCCCATATATTTTTTTATTTACCAATGTATATAATTCATTTGCATACTATATAATTCACTTACCATAATATTTAATATTATCCTATAATTTTAGCTTTAATTTAAGATAATATGTAACACTACCTTAGTCTAAGGTTATTAGATTAGGAGGTATTATCATTGAATTCCTTAAACTTTAAAAGAAATGCGGAAAATTTTTTTTTATTAAAATAAATATCTCATTAAAGTCTCTATTAAATTCATAAAGAAAATACTAATAATAATTTGAAAGTCATGTAATCTAAGGAAAAATTTTAAAAATATAAAATGTCATTAATAGAAAATAAAAACTAGAAAATATTCAATCAATTTAAATCTAGTGCACTAGACCACCAGTAGAGTCACCTCATCACTACCATCCGATATGCTACTATTCATCACCTGAAAAAATGTTGAATAATAAAATGAGCTAAAAGCCCAGTAAGTAAACCACAATGCACATAATTGATGAGGCATGCTTTAGTTATTTTCTAAATTATGTTCTTTGTGATCTTCTTATAACTTTGAAGACTTTTCATTTTAATTCTTAAGAGCACTTAGTATAATACCTAAGCTTTTGGTAACCAGTGGGCCGTGATTGCTGAACCAGTTTTTTTTTTTACTTTACTACCGACTCGTTGGTAGAACCATATTAGAAGTATAAAGTGAGTGTACCTAGCCTATGTAGCCACACACACATTAATGATCTCAAAAAGGGCCTATCGTCCCCAGAGTCAAAATCATATGGGGCACCTCCCTAATATAGTCTATTATCATTTATCCTTGGTGGGTATGCCAGTCCTCCGCGTCTCGTGCCCACTTAGCCCTTTAGACATAGACACACACCAATTTCTTTAAAATCTTACTTTTCAAAATCTTTAATTAATTTAGAAAAATCATTCCATTGTAAACCATTGTTCTTTTGAAACATACCATTTTATAAAATAATGTCATGCATATGATGACCATGCCTCACGTAAAATAATATGTTATATATCATCAATTTCCACGTAAAACACATATAATACATAATTATACAATGTAAAACATATAAACAATTAAAGCAGTTAAGTAGGTTTACTTACATTAAGTCCAAGCGATATTAAAAAGACAAGAAAAGTGAGAATGTCCTCTGAATGCTTACGACGTATGTGCCCCGCCTACATCATCGGTATTATAAATGCAAATTTGCTTAATTTGTTTTTTTTATTTCAATAAAATTTCTCGAAAGATTATTTTATCTTTGATACACTTAACATGAACATAATTTATGTATAAAACTGAAAATATCAAATATAGAATATAATCAACATCTCATACAATAATCCCACTGACAATTTCATAGAATACGCTTGTAGTTTAGAACTCCGAAAATTTATACAAAACAATAACTAAAACTGACAACTGCTCATATAAAAATTATATCTCATTACTCATCAATTAATTTGATGTAAAAAATTTCACAACAACATTTTACACAATATTTTACTATAAAAAATTAAAATAAATCATAGAATACACTTAAAAATAATATTTATGTATTTTTAGAATTTAAACATAAAATCTGTTAATTTCGTTTGTTTTCTGACTAACAGGTACAAAACGATTTATTTCTCCTACTAAAAAAATATTTATATACTGACACTTCTTAGAGACATATTAGACATATAGAAACATAACTAGAAATTTTTATTGGCTCAAAAAGTGACGTTAATTAATTATTCATAATTTATAACCATCCTCTTATGAAACTGTCAGCACCAGATCATAACAGTATATAAAATAATTTAGAAAATCATGAACAATAATCTATTAAGAAACATTACCTATAAATTTTATAGTGATTATATAACATACTCAAAAATATACCCTACAAATATTAGATCATGGAGAGTTCTATAACAATAATATAAAATCTGGAATCTTAGAAAAGTGTTTATTGACAGATTTTCAGCACACTGACAATATGTAATAAAAAATTTATTATTATTTAATTAAAATACTATTGGTTCCGAACATTTTTGAGACTAAACTAGACATCTCCAGAAAGATCTACGAAAAAGAAGAGTACAAAAATAAATTTGGAGCTATTTATAAAAATTCGTAGAACACAGAGATCAGTTTTATAAGAAGATAAAACAGTGATATGTTTATGCTAAAGAACATTAAAATCACAAAATAATCAATAAAATTATATTTAATCACATAAATACAGTCAATTAAGACTTATTATCATATTTTTAGAAAAATTAATAAATATACAATCGGAAAAAAGCATGTATAGAGATTTCACCCGTAAATCAAATAAGAGTGATAAAAATCTTGAAATTCTTAGACTTAGACTTCTCTTGGAGATTAAAAAAAAAATTAAAGATGAAGAAATAGACAGAGGATGATAGTTAGAGAATTTCTTTCTAAGTTTTTAGAGAGATGAGAAAGAGGTAGAGGTGGCTAGGGTTTTGAGGAAAATAGAAATATAAACATCAATATATATATATATACTTGAAATCCCATTAATAATATTTTTCCCTTTTTTCTATTTTTCTTTTTATGTTATATTATTTTATTTTATTATTTTCTTTTTTATTTTTTTTATAAGTCATATAAATGACTCACGACAGCCTTCCCTTTTTCTTTTTTTTTTTAAGTTTAATGTATATATATATATATATCTAATTTCTATTTAAATATTAATTTATATATAAATATATGTGTTATATGAAATTCAAAAATAGAATAATAGCATAAATGATTTTTTTTTTTACACGACACTTAAATTAAAATTAAATACCATATTGTGTCAATTAAATATTAATAACATTAATGATAACAATTACTTATTTAAATAACTTCAAATAAATACATTAATAATATTATTTACACCCTTTCTTTTTTTATTATTATTATTTTAAAAATCTACAAAAATTTTAGTAGGTATGTAAGATAATTAGATTCATAATGCACTCATAACAAAATATAAATGACAAATAAAAATTTTCAATATGCAGTAAATGTAAACTTTACGTTATAATTTTAAATCAGGGTACGTAAACATCGATCGAGCACTGTTGGACATTATCACTGCATAGAATCAAGTTAGGCACAAGTACTATATAAATTAAATAACATTAAATGCAATTAATAACAAGTAACACTTAGCAATTCTAGGGCATTCTAATCATGGGTGTTACATAATAGGTGGAACATTTAATATTATCCTATAATTTTGTATTGTACATTATCTAACTTATATTTATTGTTATGTGAAATGTACTTTATTATCAAATTTTCAATAATAAAAAAATATTTTTTTGAATTAATAATTGCGTAGAAAACTTTCTAAAAGGGCCATTTGATCTTAAATTACGAACAGATTATCCCTTAACTCATAATTATTGTCAAGTATTATACTTTGTATAACTGACTTATAATAACCTGACTTTTCAGATTGTTAACTACTTACATTCTCAACTTATTTACTTAGAAAGAAAAATTTAGATAATTCATGATAATTTATTTTTATTTTTATTTATTTTTAAGAGATTTATATTCATAACTAATTATTTACTTAATTTGATAATTTTAAAAACAAGTAAAATACTTCTTGATGGTTAAGCAACTTTTATTTAAATATGTTTATAAACTTTTTCTTAAGGTGATTTAAATAATGCCCAACTATAAAATACCCCAGCAGAGAAGGGGGGGTCACATACGAACTACTTAAGTCCTAAGCTCTTCTTAAACAGTTTAGATTTTTTTGATAGAACCTATTGAGTTTTGTATTTATTTAAATCAAAATATTTTGATTGTTAGATCTTTTGAAAAACATTGATTCAAATTTTATTCAATTGAAATATATTTTTAAGTTCAATCTAATAAAACCATGCATTGTAAAATAAAATACCAAGTTATAAGTATGTTTTCAAATAACATCAAACTTACATAATTGAAATCATTTGTCTCATAATAAGAATATATGCGGAAATAATTTTAATGGCAGTATTCCATTGCCGCATCGCATTCATCCCCGTCTCGATTCCAACTAACCTATCAATCAAATTAGAGGTTTCTTTTGGTATCTATAGCATGGATACTCATAAAATGTGAGTTTTCGTTCAACAAATACAATGTAATTCTCACAAAATATTTTATTTATAAACAAATGATCTTTTATAAAAGTCTGGTTATGCTGTTTTATGAAATTATTACTTTATACTTTGTTATAAGATATTGTATCATTATTTGATCTCATTCTTTATTACAAAGTATTTTATCTTTCTTATGGACCATGGTATACGTATCGAGTATGCATTTCCGAATTGGGAATCAAGAGAGCGACCCAACTAAAAACACTTACGATCATAATCCTAACATACTTTTCCTCATGAATCCTCGCTTAGGGGAGATCGGTCTTATTTTCTCTCGTATATCCTCACCTAGTGGAGGTTGGTACGACACTTTTAAATTCTTTATCTTATTTAGTCTTCTCTTAACATAAGTGAGTATACTTCAACAATAAACCCAAACTTATATTCTATTATCATAGTATTTCTTTTGTTAAAGCATGTTAAAGTATTTTTATATGATAATACTGTAAAGTAAACATACATCACTTTTATCGTATAAGAAATGTATTTTTATAAGTATACATTATACATAGACCATACAATAATAAAATAAAGGCAAGTTAACATATGAAATAATTTCAAACATGTCATACTGCAAATATGATATATTTTCAAACCATCCATGTCATAGCGAGATTGTACTTATCTCGTAATATGATTGTCCTAGTTCTATCATTAATTTCATACGTCTAGCTCGAAGTTTTATCCTGACGTATGCATACTCTATTTGTTAGAGTAATTTAAAGTGGACTCATACTTTTTTTAAAACTTCTAATTATTTAGCAAGCTTAAGACAACTAAGACTCAATTTTGATCAAACATAAAACTTCACATTTAAGAAATAATATTATTTTGTATTTATTAACTAATTTATACATTCAACTTAGATGGATGAGACTTAATTCTCCTTAACTTTTATCATGTGATCTTTTTAATCTATCAATAATTTGGTTGTTGATTTAATTAATATCATCCTAAGTCAGTTAAGTTTCCTTATTTATATTTATTTTTATCAATTACTTTAAATTATTTTTGATTAATTACTTTATTTATAATTAAGGGTTATAATATGATAAGTAAATCAAACACAATAATTGCTACATAGATATAAAATCTAAAATC
The DNA here is from genome assembly GCA_002914805.1 of Parasponia andersonii. Lineage (NCBI taxonomy): Eukaryota > Viridiplantae > Streptophyta > Magnoliopsida > Rosales > Cannabaceae > Trema > Trema andersonii. The sequence goes on along the minus strand of JXTB01000748.1, from coordinate 58,598 downwards.
ATACTTGGGCTAAATATTATTAGGCATTGATCACGCTTTTTAGGCCCATAACTAAACTTAGGTTAAATACAATTAAAGGCATACATTATTTATTTCCTATAATTGATTTTATGTCTTAAACTTAAGTAAATATTTTCTTATTTCAATTAGAGATCTAAAATAAAGTTTTCTATTTATTCTTATACCAAATTTCCAATCCGAAATTTCAAGTTTTATAATTTATATTTTTATCCATAATCTTAAGATTTCTAACATTTATGCCTTCCAATAATAAATATTGAGTTATAACTTATCCTTTTTGTTAAAGATTCTTCCTATATTTATTTTTACACTTTAATATAATCCTAAAACTGCCTTGAACAACTTTTCCACATATTCGACTCGTATTTTATCAAAATTATATTTTTGACCCAAATACTCAAAGTTTTGGTATTTTAGTCCATTCAACTTTTAAGCAAACATTTTTACTTTTGAAAAGTATTTTTAATGGATAAAAATCTGTTCTTAAGGATCTAAGTCGAAATCATTAAGCTTGGTTTATTTTCATATATATATTATTTTAGGGTTTTACAATTAAAAATCTTCTACTTTTGTATTTAGTCATTTTGATTTTACTATTATTATTATTATGATTTAGAGACTTAAGAGATCAACAAAATAAGCCTAAATATAATATAAATTATATAACATCTAAAATAGATCAAATATGTTATTACCTATTTATTCTTTTTATAGAATCTATTTAAACACGTAACAAGTAAGATGAGAGAATATTTACTTTCTAAGTTTGAATCTTCTTTCTTAGAGTGTTTGGGAACTTTTCCAAGTATTAATATTTTACTAAAAATCAAAACAGTAAAAATTAAACTTCTTATAATTTTAGAGCTAAAAATCTTAATAAGCTTAAATGTGTTTATGCAACTTACCTTCCAAAATCTTTCCTTCTTCTTCCTTATATCTCCATCACAAAACTATTTACTCTTTTCTCTTGATTACAATTCTTAATTTCTAGAGTTTTTATGAGAAAAGTAAGGAAGATGGGTAAAATATTATAGCTCTTTTGAGTTTAGAAGAAAGTGATGTAGAAAGAGTTTTTTTTTTTTTTTTGTGAGAAATGATAATTGGAAAAATGAAGATAGTTTTGGCTAAGTAATTGGAAGGTTAAATATAGATTTCTAATTACCAAATGAAGGATCTATTTATAGGCCATCCATATGAGGTATCAAATAATATACACTTTCACATTCTATCTAATAACCTAAGCACCATTATTACTAATTTTGTTAATATATTTTCTTTTCCTACTTCACTATCTTATCTTTTACTTTATTTTTCACTCATCCACAATTTTATCTCTAATCTTTCTTCTTTCATATATTTTGAATTATTTTGGAAACAAAAACTACTAATTAGTTTTGTCTATGTCTTCCAATTTGAATTATGGCCACTAATTTCTAAAGAACCTTTCCATTATCATTACGTAGACAAAAAACTATTAATTAATTTTTGTCTATATTTTCTTTTTTTAGAATTATTCACTAATTTTATCTCTTTCATATCCTATTCTACTAATTTATAGTTATTACCTTCCCAAGATAAAACTTTACTAATCTTTACCTTTTTCTACAACTTATTTTCTACCTTTAGATTGATTTGTCTACTTAATTCTTTGTATACTTAAATCCTAGTCATTCAAATTATGGCATGGTACTATTTTGGTGCAACCATTAACTTTAGGTTATAAAATATAATAATTTTTAGTCTGACATAAACATGTCACATTCTTAATTAGGTTATATTAATGTACATAATGTAATCTTTGTAGAATTAATTTATTATTAAGGAAAAATAACTTAGAATTTCTAAGTTAAAACAAGGAATAACTATGGTTTTCTCACATAATAAAATTTAATATTGAAATAATACTACACACATATTTTCAAGTATTTGTGAACATAAACTTATTAAAATTCGATATTGAGTCCATTAATAATAATTCTACTAAAGTTATAAGTCTAAAAATTCCTAGAGGGTTACAAAAATAATCTCACATTACTCCTAAAGAAACCATGAAAAGTTGCTAAAGCATTAACTTTTTTTGAAATTAATGAAGCGATGGAAGATGTCAAAGAGAGACAAAGATTTCATTCAAATGGGAAAAATAAGTATTAAAAAAGATGGCAACAAGTCATTGACAAAGTGAGACCACTTTTAATAACTGAATAAAAGTTTAATAGCCAAAAGTATTAGTTAGCAATGGTGTTATTTTAGTTGACGTTACCATGGCAACAAATTCAAAATAAAATAAGTACATGCTTAAATTTTATAATTTTTATATAAATTTCCAAAAATACTACAAAGACGAGGTCAATGTATTAGTATGATTTGTCATTTATTGAAATGTGAAAAAAATATAAACTAATTCAAACTAGTACATATAGATTAAAAAAAAAGCAATTCGAGGTAAAAGTAAATTAATTATAACTTGAAAGGAAATTAACAATTTACATAAAAGTAAATAAATGATAAAAGTATTTTATGCGAAAATAAGAATGTTTTCAGTGAAAATGTACACATCTTTGACAAAAATACAGTACTTGATAGTATATAATTTGAAATACGCTGTAACACCTAAAGTGCAATCCCGTGAAAAGTATATTTTAATCGATTTTGATTAATAAATAAAGAAGGTATGTCTATAAATCTAAATTTTTTTTTGAGTGAAAATTTTTAAGAGCTGTTAAACACATACATTTTAAGTTAAATGGTGTCAGTGCAATTCCCGAATTATTATGATATTAGCAAAAGTTGTCATTTTTTATTTCGATAAATAAGTATGAACATGAGTGGAGAAAAAAAAAAAGGGGGAAAAAAAAGGTCTAAGTGGGCCGGACTCGTTTTGTGAATTCCTAGGGGTTACAAAAATAGTCTCACATTACTCCTAAAGAAACCATAAAAAGCTGCTAAAGCATCAACTTTTTTTGAAATTAATGAAGCGATGGAAGATGTCAAAGAGAGACAGAGATTTCCTTCAAATGGCAAAATTAAGTATTAAAAAAGATAGCAACAAGTGATTGGCAAAGTGAGACCACTTTTAATAACTGAATAAAAGTTTAATAGCCAAAAGTATTAGTTAGCAATGGTGTTACTTTAGTTGATGTTATCGTGGCAACAAATTCAAAATAAAATAAGTATATGCTTAAAATTTATAATTTTTATATAAATGTCCAAAAATATTACAACGATGAGATCAATGTATTAGTTTGATTTGTCATTTATTGAAATGTGAAAAAAAATATCAACTAATTCAAACTAATACATATAGATTAAAAAAAGATTATTTTGAGATAAAAGTAAATTAATTATAACTTGAAAAGGAAATTCACATATTACATAAAAGTAAATAAATGAGAAAAGTATTTTATTTTATAGGAAAAAAAAAAAAAAGGAAAAAGTGGACCGGACCCGTTTTGTAAACTGGACCCAAATGGATATAGGATGACCCGTTTGGATGCATGATCCGCCAAAAGAGTGATCGAGTGAGAGAGAAAAACTAAAACGGGAAACTACGCAGAGATAAGTGATAACCAATCAGGATTAGGAATCGACTATTTATAATTACTTGTAGCCCAAGTATCTATACTTATATATATAATCCATCATTCATTCCTTCCTTCGATTTCTCACATTCGACACCTGAAACTGAAATCGTTCAGATAATTGAGTGCTAGGGTTAGGGTTCGGGTTTGGGTTTGATCAAGAAATCCCAATCCCTGAGATTGAGATTTGAGAGTTTGCTGAGATTGAGATTTAGAATTTGGGTTCGAGTTTGAGTTTGAGTTTGGTATCAATGGCAAGTTCGAGAGTTTTTAGTTCCAGTTTTCATCCTTATCCCCATAGGAGGAACACTTCTTCGTTTGTTTGGAGGAAGGATCAAGGAGGAGATATAAGGGCTGACCAGTACTCGTCGATGATGATGACGACGACGAAGACTAAGAGGAAGAGTAAGAGTCCTTCTTCGCCTACTCCTCTTCCTCAGTCAAATATAATAGAGAAGGTTTGTAAGTTCTGGGCATCTGGGAATTGTGTCAAGGGTGATTGCTGCCGATTTCTCCATTCATGGTGCCGTGGTGATGAAGTTTCCTTCCTCGCAAATCTCCAAGGCCACAAGAAGGTTTGATTTTGTTGCCTTTTTATGTGTTGGGTTTTCTTTTATTTTGATTCTCTCTCTCTGGGTTTGCATATTAGGGTCAAATTTTGATGTTTTGTTCTGACTTTTGTTATATTTTACAGCCATTCAGTTTCTTTTGGGTGTTCCTTGTTCTTAATTCTTCGATACATTGTTTTGTTCTGCTTTGAACTGCTAATGCTAACAAGTCGGATTTTGGGGAAACTACAGGCGGTCACTGGGATTGCACTTCCTTCTTCAGGTGCAAAGCTTTATTCAAGCAGCAACGATGGAACGCTCCGCCTTTGGGACTGCCACACCGGTCAATGCAGCCGCGTCATCAATCTTGGCTCCCAAGTTGGTTCTTTGATCAATGACGGCACTTGGGTTTTCGTTGGTATGCCCAATCTTGTTAAGGTATGTTTATATGTGGTGCTCAGTTTCTTTGTGGCCTGGCTTCGTTTTGACACATTATGGTGGCTGAAAGTCTAGTACTGCTAGAAGCTTCCCCAAAACTTAATCATGTTGCTTTTCTTTGTAGCCATGTCTTGCTCTGTACTACTTGACTGCTTTTAGGGAAGAGGTAAGTCAATAACGATGGTGAGGATTTGTTTGCAGGCATGGAACACTGAGAAGAGTAATAATGCTGAATTCAGTCTAAATGGACCTGTGGCTGTGGGCCAAGTCAATTCCATGATTGTTGCCAATGGAATGCTCTTAGCTGGGACTCAGGTGAGTTATAGTTATTTCCGTTAATATTTGAACGCATGAAAATTCTGCTTATAAGTCCTCGAACAGAATTCCCCTAAAACCGTTACACTTGTTGAGTAAATGTAGTTCTGATTTGTTTTCAAATTTGTTTTCTTTGAAAATTGCAGAGTGGCCAGATATTGGCCTGGAAAGGCTCCTCTGATGAAACTAATCCTTTTCAACCTGTTCAATCTTTGACGGGCCATGCTCGTGCTGTTGTTTGTTTGGCTTTTGGCGGAAACAGGTTGTTCTCAGCTTCTCTAGACCGCACAATAAAGGTAACTTATGATTTTTCTCATACAATCTTTAGGGTATTTGTAAATTACTGTTGTTTTGAATGTTAATATTTTCTCAATGGTATTATCCCTATGTTTACAAAAGTTTTTCTTTCTTCTTTTCCAGATGTGGGACCTTGATACTTTACAATGTATTGCAACTTTGAATGGACATTCAGATGCGGTGATGTCTCTCGTTTACTGGGAAAATTATTTGCTATCATGTTCATTGGACGGCACAATCAAAATTTGGGCTACTACTGGAGAAGGCAAGATAGAAGTAACCTATACGCATGATGAAGGACATGTACGTTATTTCTCTACTTTTTTTTCCTTGGTATCTCTGAAAAATTTGTTTTCTAGTTACAGTAGATTATTCTCTGATGTCTCATGTCCAATATCTAACGATGCATGCACTAAATGATGAGGCTTTCATAGCTTTTTGGCACACACTGCAGAATTGTAACACTTAAGCATTGTAACTCTAATGGTCATTTTAAGTAGTATACTGATAAGTGTTTTCACATTAACCTGATGGCCTTTAGTGTCCTAAAAAGCTGCCTAGTTTGGAATACTGTGCGTGTACTCTATAATTCCTTTTGCATTTTAACTGCAAGGAGATTAGCTTAGCTTAATCATTGCTTTGTAATATTTAAGAAGTCTTCAATGTGGATCTAATTGCTTCTAGAAGATAAAAGGTGTAATAAGATGCAGCAAGAATAAAGTTTAATATTCCCTTTTGTGTGTTTCAGGGTGTTCTTGCACTTAATGGGATAACACTCCCTGGGAAGACTGATGCAGAACATAAGCATATCTTGTTTTCCTCCTGTAATGACAATACCGTTCGCATATACGAGCTTCCATCGTAAGTAATCAAACACTTGAATACGTCTTCAAATTTCACTCTAAATTTTTGTAGTCATCTTAAGTTGAAAAAAAAATTTGTTTAGCCTCCTCCTTAATGATAATATGCACTAATTTTGCAGTTTTGAAGAGAAGGGCAGATTGTTTGCAAGGCAAGAAGTTAGGACGATTCAGAAAGGTCCTGGAGGATTGCTTCTCACTGGAGACGGGACTGGCCTTACGACTGTGTGGAAGATGAATGCCTGAGCCCAAGATTTAGCTAGCCAGCTCCTGCATACATATGACACTAGAACTACCTTTTAAATTGTTTCATAGGTTTTTCTTTTTAAATTGTTGAGAAACCAACTTTGATGGTAGACTGACATTGATGTATTAACTCATTATTTCGGTTTAATGAATTATGGGTGAGGTAATGCACATGATTGGTGGTTTGAGTAGGTGTCAACGTTGTCGGGACTTGCTCAAAACTGCGATGATGCTAGTTATCCTCCCCTCCCATTTGATGTGAGAGATTTTTACCCCTTTGTTTCATTGTATCTGTAACATTTGTAATTCAGCTATTCAATTCAATTTCATTCACTTGATTTCTACCTATCTATTTTATTCACTACCATTGTTTTGCTGCACTGTAGGGTCAATTACGCGCACGGCTGTTTTTAGCTTTATATCTTCCCTCTGATTTGTTGTAGTGGTAAATATTAATTAAATTAATTCAAATTCTTGGCCGTGAATGTTTCCTTTTGTAGGAGTCTAATAATTTGGCCTAGCTTTTTTGTTCTAATTATCTTATGTGGTGCCTCTAACAATCTCTCTCACCCGTTTAAGCTGCAAGTACAGATTAACTTGACTAATTTTAGAATATTAAGACTGGTTTTTCTATAACAAAATTGTTGGAGTCCCATTAGGAATTAATTGTCTTATGTGTTTTAAGTTTTGGTGAAATTAATAATTTTCTTTCTATAAGCAAAGAAATTACTGAATTGTAAATGAATTGGGATAATCTCAACATATCTGGGAAAGAGTTTGTGACGTGGAAGTTACTATTACTGTTTTTTTTGGAGGTCATTGTATTAAGCGTGTAGGGTCCGACTCTAACAGTGATTTCATAAAATCACTGTTGATAATTACAAAAATTTAGACCGTTGATATAAATTTAACAGTTACGATTAAGTAGTTAATTAGTCAAAAATATTTGTATTATTTGTTTTATTTATCAGTAGTTATTTTTTATATCATTTGATTGATTCTTTGATATGGTTCCTCTCTTTTTTAACACCGTTAAATTTTTTTAACATTTTTAAAAGAGAACACTGTTAACTATATTTATCCAAAGCCGTTTATGGAAAAAAAAAATGAAAAACCAAAAAATACGTCGTCAGAGGATCCCATTCCTATTTGGCTTTATAATCTGATTAAAAACATTCCTTAAATTATTATGGCAGTAAAGATACTTGACTTATTTTTTGTATTTTGCTCTTTTTCTTTTCCTTTATAAATTTCCATTAACTGACCAAATTCGTGACAGAATCAAAGGAATGGAAGCAAACTTTTTCTCACTATAAAATAAATGGCATTTTTATACTAATATACGGGAGAAAGTGGAATGCTTTTAAAAAATAAATACGTACTCCATTATTAAAAAATACCAAGCGGAAACCTGTTGACGGAGGTCTATGCATTTTATTTTATTATTCAAAAAATAACTTTAGGAAATCGTTCTCTCTGTAAATATTTAATTAATTAAATTTCAATTCACATGTATCTTTTTTTTTTTTTTGAAAAATGGGCTCCTCTGGATAATTTCATTACTGGAAGTAAAACATTTCAATAATAGCACACACTACAACATAGAGGATTATAATTTCAAACTCTTCAGAGGGAGAAGATGAAAAAATGGATCACAAACACACTAAAAACTAGATTTAGATTATAATTTCAAATTCTTCAAAAAGAGGAGATGAAAAAATGGATCACAAAAATACCAGAATCAAGATTTGTGGGTTACCATCGAGGGTAATAAGGGCCACTAGCATTAATTACCTTCACTTGCTCCTCGACTATGTTCTAGGTAAGGGAGACTAAAGTTTGTAAGATACCTATACCTTTTGAGATTCACGACCATCTAATTAGATCTAATCGGAGAAGAAATCTTAGATTCAAAATGTCACGACTAAAATTCCAAGACCGTGACTTTTAGTAATTTTAAGTGAAAACAGTGATAAATGATGATTTTATGAAATTCTAAGAAATCAGGTACTTGAATTTTTCATTTTTAGTCCTCAAAAGTAAACAAATTTTAGAATCATAAAAATTTTCATTAATTTCAATTTCTCAAGAAAATATACACTTAAGATATAGAGAAATTCCATTTAATTTAGTTAGAAACTTTTTATTTAAAATCATAAAGTTTAATAAAATGAGTCCAATGTCTAATTATTTATATTTATAAGAACTCAATTTAGTTGTAAAATCATCCTCATATATCTACTTAGTAAATATACCATTGTTGGCTAAATAAATTTGATATAGAAAGGAAAGAATAAAATAGAATAGGAACCAACTAATGAAGAGGTAGGAAACAACATATGTATGCCAAATAAGCTTGTTAAGTTACCACGACAATTACTTAAAAAAAAAAAATCAAAATCTGAAAGTGGGAGGAAGTAGGAGGATGAGCATGTAAATACTTAGTAGAGATTCAATTATAGGTTTTTAACCCAACTTACTTTCGAGGTCCTACATTGTCAGTGAAATACTTAACTAGTTTTACTGAAGTCCAATAAAAATTATCGTCTAAAAGTTTAAGTTTTCCAAAACCTTATAAAACTATCTTAAAACAAAAATCATTTTTCAAAGGTTCAAATATTTCAAAACTATTATAAATCTTAGTCTGAAAATATATTCATTGTCTAAAAGTTCAAACATATCAAACTATTATAAAACATCACATTAAATTTACTACATACATAGTCAAGTCAGGCACATAACAAACAATACAATCAATGACATATCTGAACCACTAAAGATTGATAATTGTAAGTGTGCAATGTAGTGTGACCTACCCTAAAAAGGTAACTACACATGTGTACCGTGTCCGAGTCACCTAAGTTCATAACCATGAATATGATATGTAGTCTGAGCACCCTAGATAGAGTACCGTAAGTTCGAGTAGTCTGTCACCTGTGTAGGTACAATGAATGCTTACAATGCTATATATATGACATGAACAAGAATATATACAATCTTCTACAGAATACCAAACAGACCATGCAGTGTTTTTAATTGACCATGCTTAATTCTCAAAACTAAATTCTTATTCAAATTCGATTTTATAAAAATATCGAAACATAACACTATTTTCATTAAAGCCAATAAAACTTCATTTCTATAGAAAATAGTTCCAAAAACTAGATAATTTAACACGTCAACTAATGTGATGTTCCTCCCATCCAATTTAAATATCAAATCATTTCAAAACATGTATAAATCATATTTTAATTAAATATTTCACAAAATTTCATATTTATTAAAAATATGTGAAAATCAAAATAAAACCAATTTAGAAATCAAGTAATTGAATCCCTACCTTAATTAAGTGACTAGATAATGCTAAGGCGCTATCAAGAACATTTGGCATTATTTTGCGATCATTTGAAGGATTGAGAGTCATTTTTGAACCTGCGATCATTTGCTTTGAAATTTCATTTTTATAACAGAGCCTTGAATAGAGAAACATATATTTTCACTGAATTTTTAGCTCTCAAATTTGCTAGATTAAATATATAACTTGACCAATTTTAGCTTGGGCTGAAACTCAACATCCTGGCATACAAAACGAGACAAATCTGAGCTATCAAATATTTTTTTTTATGTCCATCAACGAACATAGTCAATATACATATACCAAAATTTTTGTTTTACGAGTATATCACAAATATGAGGTTTATTTTACGATCTAATAGTCGGATTGAAAATTTTTAGTATAAAACTAAAATAATTCAAAATTGTTCAAAAATGGCTAAATTCAATCTGAGTAATTTCAAGTTAAGATATAAATATATATATATATATATATCACATGAAATTTGTAAGGAGACGAATTCAACGCCACCAGTTTCAGCCCTTATTGACGCCAGAATCATCGTCGGTAGTCAAAAGTTCATCATAACCATTTCTATCGTTGCTGGCAAACCAGAGCTCCAGCGGCATCGTTGTTCTGACACGGGAAATTTCTAGGGGTGTTGAGTCAGACCCAAGTGGCGACGTGACTCAATTCAGCTAGGAAGAGCTCAGTTCAGCAGCAGCTATGGCGTCAGGCAAAATGAAGAAAAAAAAATCAAGGGAGAAAAGAGAGAGAATAACATACATATATGTATATATAATTTGTTTTTTTTTTTTTTAATTTTTGGGTTTTTACACCATTCCCTCCTTAAAAAATTTCCTTTTGAAATCAAACACAACATGGGTATAAGTAAAATGATAAGGAATAGTATTACGAAGGAGAACGACCACTGCTAATTTCACACAAAGGCATGTGATAATAAGGTACTCAAGAGGTATAGAATCATAAGATGGCTCACGTATAAGTATTAGATATCAACATAAGAGATTGGAAACTATGACCCTAAGTAAATAATTAGTCACAAAAGTAGTGACGATAATCAAGAATAGGAGTCGAAAATACAAGACTTCTATGACATGAATGTTGATTGGTAGGCACCAAATAAGTACATAGATCAAATATCAAGTATATACAATATTGTCCCCATATCATACTAGATCAATAACACACTAGGATAATTCTATTTATCTACAACTAAACTTAGTCCTAAACAATTACTGAGTCAAAAGACTCGAATAGAATCCTCACCAATTTAAAATAGCATTCAACAAGGTTTCGAGCGGAAAATAATTACGCTTGTGTTACACCACACATAAGATAGAAGAGTTTAGAGATTGAAAATGACAATAAGAGTACAATGATATAAGTTTTTTTTTATTCACCATTCCTCGTAACGAGTGAGAAATAACTATGTTAACAAAATATTTCTAGTCAAAGACAAGACTAAAATTACTATGACTAAAAAGCTCCAAGACAAAAGTTCATAGCACAACAAATATCAATTGGCAAATCACTGTAGTCCAAGCATATAAAATACAAGTATCCATATAACAAGTATAGCACAAAGACTTCACAATTCTTATACCCAAGATAATACCATATAGTGATTATTTATACCATATTTATATCTAGAGATTTTATAAGTCTCTTCACCTAATGTAGGGAGTATAGCAATAATCCCAAATCATCAACTAGCTCAAAGGACTTTCTAAGTCTTTGGTACAATAGAAATTCATATAAAAATGCCTTAATACCCAATATACAAATAAAACGTTAACAATACTATAATGCCTAAGAAACAAGATTTCAATAGAATAGGACATCTCTGTAGCGACACATGTCTTTCATCTAACTTCATTTCATTTTTAAATCAAAAATAGTTTTGAAAATATGCAACACAATTATCAGGGACATATAGTAAACCAAACTTGAACTTCAAGTATTCCCTTTGAAAATATAATAACAAGAGTCCAATAACTTTGAATATAAACTTATAAGTAAACTAATCCCTATGCCATTAATTATACTACTATAATAATACTTGGATCCCTCTCAACTTAAATAGTGAGTTATGGGCTAAACTTAATACCAATGACCTCAATGATGATTCTAATCCACAACAAATTAGAATAAAAATCTCCAATAATTCCCAAAAGTCAATACAAGTAAAGTACTACAAGTAGTACTCACTCACAAACACCGAGAAGGAATATATCGACAAGATTGAATCTTATCATCATTAGTCAATCAATTTGGTATCTAATACACCAATTTCACTTACTGCATTAAGTAAGTAGGATAAGACGAAGTTTCTCGCGTGATATATTGTTTACTAATTAAACTACCAAGCACTTAGAACATGTCAGCCTCTTTTAAATCATAGTAAACATAATAGAAATTTTCTTAAAATCTCAAACCTTTTCAGAAGTTTTCAAACAAGTCTCTGCAATAAATTTAAAAGCATATTTTTTTTTTGTTGGCAATTCATATTATGTGAATAATTTCCCATAGTTTTTTAATAATGAAAAACTTTAGGTAATACTTTAGTGAGACTTTCTAGGAATTTTATAACTTGAAGTTACCACACTCTAGTAGTTTTATTAAAAATGACTTTTGGAAGACATTTTAATAATAGAAAGAACTTATAAAGTATTTTAGAAAATATTAGAGTGTGTCATGTAAAGCATGTTTATAGAAAATAAACTTTTTATATATAGTCAACAAATTTTTAATATACACAAATTCCATTAATTCAAAAGTTTAAATAGAATTTTAAAGAAAAAGACTATATACCATTATACACCGCCAAAGTCTTTCCAAGGCTCAGGTATTCAAACAAAAAATGTTTTTATTCTATATGCAAATAAAATATCATCCTAAGTCTCTAACAGTACCAGTTTTAATACTTAGGACATCAAAACCATATCAATCATACAAGTGCTTAATTATCTAATTGAGACAAAGAATGCAAAGTCAATCCCACTTGATTTACTTATCCAATGAATAAGACATTTATTGTACACAAACGATTCAACAATCTAATGAATATTAAAATCATATACACCCCAATAAGATAGGTCATGTACATAATGGAGAAGTTTGGAAAAATAAACACATCCAAATAATAAGGCACATAAAATCATAATGGCAAGATTTCACAAAACTTCCAAACTATGCTTTTAAAATATAAAATTTCTTAATTTATTTAAGGTTCCAACAAGTTAGCATAACAAATTTTTACTTAGTAAAATTCTTGTAACAAGATATTATAAATTTGACTTTTAGAAACATATATACAAGAGTCCAAGAATTTTTATGTGTACAACAGTAGATCACACCAAAGATTTTTTCAAGAAATGAATTTTGTTACCAAAAAACTTTCACACAAATTTTCTATAAATATCTCATGTTTAAGTCCAAATTATTTTGTAAATCAATATTCCAAAGCCTTTCTTCAATTTAAAATCAAGTGACATGTAGAAGTTGGAGAATATTTAGCAAGAATATCTATTTAATTTTAAAATTAGAAAATTATTTAGAAGCTTAATTTTATGGAAAATTTACTTGATAGAAAGGACCTTATTTTTAATTCTATACCAATAAATGTAAAATTATCAAGTTGAAATTTTCTAAAGTTTCAAAACTAATTAATCAAATTTTAAGTCTAACCAATTTTCATAATTTCCAAAATTTCCCATTAAAGGGCCACAAAAATAAATTTGGCAAAACTAGGGCAATACAATATTTGAGCAAATTCAATATCATACCAATTTACTAATCTACAAGCAATATATCATGCAAAAAGTATTATCAATTTAAACATTTCACCACAAGCACCATCAATATTACTCGAATTGAATAATTAAACGTATACCAAAATCAAGGGATTAATATTACAATCTTATACATACAAATGAAGTTAACCCATGACAATCAAGATACAAGATATTGAATTGCTATTTTAGAATCTACGGAATTCATATAGCTCATTATTATAATAGGCATAGGAGTATAAGAATGAATGTCCATTTGAATTGAGGAATTTTTGCAGAAGTAGAATTCACTAGTCTTGTGTCATCTCTGATACTTCTAAGACTAAAATTTTAGGGCTATAACCATCCCAAGGATACCAGAGTTCTACTCTAGGGAGATGAACAAAGGATTCAGAATGAATCGGTGCAAAGACAATATATTTACTTAATTCTTAAGCGATAGATGAGGAATTTGTCAAATACTTTTCTAAAATCATTTCTTTTTGTCAAATACTTTTCTAAAATCATTTCTAAACACCAAAATATAACATACAAATTTCAGAATCAGGAAATGTTCTATTAAATTTAATTTCTCAAGAAAAAATACAAGTAAAATATAAAGGAATTCTATTTTATTCAGTTAGAAACTTTTTATTTAAAATTATGAAATTCAATAAAATGAGTCCAATGTCCAGAAAATTTACATAAAATTATTTATATTTCTAAGAACTCAATTTTAGTAGCAAAATCATCCTCATATATTCACTTAGTAAATACACAATTATCAGCTAAATAAATTTGACATAGAAAGGAAATAATGATATAGAATAGGAACCAACCAATAAAGAGGTAGGAACCAACATACGTATGCCAAACAAGCTTGTTAAGCTATCATGATAATTACCAAAAAAAAAAAAAGATCAACGCCTGAAAGTAGGAGGAAATAAGGGATACTAGGTGAATACTCAATAGAGATTCAATTACAGTGTTTTGACCAATATAAATACTTACTTTCAAGGTCTTGCATGATCAGTAAAATACTCAAACAGTTTTACTGAATTCCAATAAAAATTAATGTCCAAAGGTTTAAATCTCCAAAAACCTTATAAAACCACTTAAAATAGAAATCATTTTTTGAAGGTTCAAATATTTCTAAACTATTGTAAATTTTAGTCTCAAAAAATATTCATTGTTTAAAGGTTCAAAAATTTCAAACTATTGTAAAACATCACATTAAATCTAGTACATGCATATTCAAGTCAAGCACATAACAAGCATTATAATCAATGACATATCTAAGCCACCAAAGATTCATGACTGTAAGTGTTTAATATAGTGTAAGGCACCCTAAGTGGGTAACTAAATATGTTTACTTATTCTCTCTAAGAGAGAAATTCTAATTGAGTGATTCAATAAAACCAAATTGTAATTGTGAGATGAGATTGGCACCAAAGTTTAAGTAATATAAGTTAGGCATGATAGAGCCGAATTCGAGACTATTGTAAAAGCATGAGTATGCCTAAGGAGAAATCACTTGTTGTGTATAAGAGTCGGTTAAGCCTACTCTCTTTATTCAATAGTGGATAGCTTGAAGCAAGTTGCCAAGAACAAAAGATATAGATAAACCATCATTTTTATTGAACTTCATAAAAATAGTGTTTGCATTTCTCTATAGAACTATAGAATATGTTAGAAGTCTCTCATCGAGGAACTAACTCCATGAAAGAAATTATAATTAATATTTTTACTAGAAACTATAAGTTATTCAAAATGAAAAATGATGAATCTATTTTTTAAATGTTTACTAGATTCACTACTATTATTAACTCTCTTCGTGCTCTAGGAAAACTCTTTCCAAATGGTGAGTTGGTAAGCAAAAGATCTTTGCAAGTAAAAGATCTTTGCAAACTTTTTCTTGAAGAATTTATAGCATCCCTTATGATCCATGAAATTATTATGAAGGAAACAAATGAAGATAAGGGAGTAGAAAAGAAAAAGAAAAGAATCGCTCTTAAAACTGTCGTGTAAGAAAGCAATGAGGAAAAGGAAGAATTTGCAGATAATGAGCTAGAAGACATTACTATACTTACTAAAAGGTATAAGAAGAACTTCAAGAAGAATACGAAAGGCAATGACTATCGAGAGAAGAAAGTAACAGATAATTCCATCACTTGCTTAGAATACAAAAAGCCAGAACACATGAAGAACGAATGTCCCTTAAGAAGAAAAATGACGAAGAAGGTAATGAAGGCCACCTGGGATGGATAATGTTGGAGAAGAATCCAATGAAGAAGAACAAAAATAAATTACTGATATGCGTTTCATGGCAATAGAAAATGAGGTATGCTCTCTTAAACCTAAAATTGAATTTCTTCATAATAGTGATAATAGTAGTGAAAATGATAGTGATTGTGATTTATTATCATGTAAGAGTTTATTCAATGATTTCAATGAATTATATAAAAATAATGAAAACTCATGTTCAAGAACAATTCTCTCAAAAAGGAAATTTTTAGTTTGTCTAAAATAGTTGAGAAGCTTACAAAAGAAAAAGAAGTAAAATTACCTTATAACAACTGTGATCTTTTATCAAAAGAATATACTTCCTTGAATAACAAAATTTTCGTCTTGACCAAAATTGTCCACAAATTTATAAATAGAAAAAAAAATTGATATGATACTTGGTGGAAAAAGATGTACTTTTGACAAAAGGATGTATTAGGTATAAATCTTTCGTATAACAAAAATATCTCAAAAATTATTTTGTGAAAGCTAGTACAAGCAACTCAGAGCACAATTGTACATATTACAATCAAGATGGACACACTAGTATCTCATGTTTTGTGAAGAAAAATGCTTATTTTGGTGGAAAACTAGTGTGGATACTAAAAAAAAAAAATCTAGAACTAACACTCAATGATCCAAATTTGTAACTCCCTAGGAATCCTTAGACTTGCAATATTAGTAGAATTATTATAAAACTTAGTGTCAAATTTTAATAAGTTTACATTCGCAAATACTTGAAATTATGTGTGTGGTATTATTTTAATGTTAAATTTTATTACGTGAAAAAATCATAGTTAATCCTTGTTTTAAATTAAAAATTATAAGTTAGTTTTCCTTAATAATAAATTGATTCTACAATAATTATATTATGAACATCAATATAACCTGATTAAAAATGTGACATGTTTATGTCACATTAAAAAACAATTGTTACATTTTATAACTTAAAGTTAATGGTTGCACCAAAATAGTATCATGCCATAATATGAATGGCTAGGATTTAAGTATACAAAGAATTAAGTAGATAAATCAATCTAAGGGTGGAAAATAAGTTATAGAAAAAGATGAAGAGTAGTAAAATTTTACCTTAGAAATGTAATAACTTTAAATGAGTGAAATAGAAAAGGAAAGGGATAAAGTTAGTAAGTAATTCAAAAGATAGGAAAAAAGAAAAATCAAAATGGAAATATTCTTTGGAAATTAGTGGCTATAATTCAAAGTAGAAGACATAGACAAAACTAATTAGTAACTTTTGTCTCTAAAATAATTCAAAAGGTATAAAAAAGATTAATATAGTGGAGACTTTCTTTGGGAGCTAGTGGTATTGGATTCCAAATAATTGAAAAAGAAGAAAAATTAGAGACAAAAGTAGTAAATGAGTAAAAAATAAAGTAAAAGATAAGGTAATGGAATAGGAAAAGAAGATATATTGACAAATTGATAATAATGATGCTTAGATTATTTAATAGAATGTGAAAGTATGTATTATTTGATACCTTCCATGGATGGCCTATAAATAGATCATTCATTTGGCAATTCAAATCTATGTTTAACCTTTCAATTACTTAGTCAAACTATCTTCATATTTCCAATTATTCATTCTCAAAAAAAAAAAAAAAAATTCTTCCCACCTCACTTTCTTCCAAATCCACAAGAGCTATAATATTTTATCCATCGACTCTAGAAATTAAGAATTATAGTCAAGAGTAGAGAGCACGTAGTTTTGTGGTGGAGACGTAAGAAAGAAGATTCAAGCTTGGAAGGTAATTATTCTCTCACCTTGCTTGTTATGTGATTATATAAAAGAATAAATAGGTAATAACATATTTGACCTACATTAGATGTTGTATAATTTATATTATGTTTAGACTTATTTTGTTGATTTCTTAAGCCTCTAAATATGAATACTTCATAATAATAAATGCTAAAAAATAATAATAATAGTAAAATCAAAATGACTAAACACAAAAAGTGGAAGATGTTTAAGTGTAAGACCCTAAAATAAAATATGCATGAAAATGAACCAAGCTTAATGATTTAGACTTAGATCCTTAAGAATAGATTTTTACCCATTAGAAATTCTTTCCAAAAATTAAAGATGTTTGCTCAAAAGTTGGAAGGACTAAAATGCAAAAAAAAAAAACTTTGAGTATTTGGGTCAAAAGTGTTATTTTGACAAAATATGGGCCAAATATGTGAGAAAGTTATTATAGATAGTTTTAAGACTATTTTAAAGTGTAAAAGTAAATAAAGGAAGAATCTTTAACAAAAAAAAAAGATATAACTCAATATTTATCTTTAGAGGGCATAAATGTTAAAAATCTTAAGATTATGGGCAAAAATATAAATTATAAAAATTTGAAATGGAAATTTGGTAGAAGAATAATTAAAAAAAAAATAGTATAAGGCCACTTTAAATTTCTCTAACAAATAGAGTATGTATACGTCAGGGCAAACTTCGATCTAGACGTACGTAATTAACGAGTGGAACTAGAACAATCATATTATGAGGTAAGTACAATTTCACCTATGACATAGATGGTTGAAAATGTTTCATGCTTGTAGTATGATATATTTGAATTACTTTCATGTATTAACTTACCTTTATATTATTATTGTATGGCCTATGTATAATATATGTTTATAAAGATACTTTTCCTATGCTATAAAAGCATGATATATACTTACTTTACAATGTTATCATGAAAATACTTCAACATACTTTAACAAAGGAAATACTATGATACTTGAATTTAAGTTTGGGTTCATTGAAGCGTACCCACTCATATTAAGAAAAGACTAAATAAGATAAAGAATTTAAAGGTGTCGTACCAACTTCCACTAGACGAGAATATCTGAGGAAAAATAAGACTGACATCCCCTAAGTGAGGATTTTCGAGAAAAAGTATGTTAAGATTATGACCGTAGATATTTTCAGATGGATTGCTCCCCTGGTTCCCCATTCGGTAGTGCACACTCAATACGTACACCAGGGCCTATAAGAAAGATAAAAGACTTTACAATCAAGAATGAGATAAAATCATGACATAATATCTTATAATAAAGCGTAAAGTAATGATTTCATAAAACAACACAACTGGACTTTCATAATAAAAAAAAAATGTTTGTTCATAAGAAAAATATTTTGTGAGAATTACATTGTACTTACTAGACGAAAGCTCACATTTTATGAGTATCCATGCTATAGAAACTAAAGGAAAGATACCTCTGATTTGATTGATGGGTTAGCTGGAATTGAAGCGGGGATGAATGTGAGGCACGAGCAATGGAATACCATCATTAAAATTATTTCCACATATGTTCTTATTATGAGACAAATGATTTCAATTATGTAAGTTTGATGTTGTTTGAAAACATACTTATAACTCGGTATTTTATTTCGTAATACATGGTTTAATCAAATTGAACTTGAAAATGTATTTCGATTTAATAGAAGTTAAACAAATGTTTTTTTTAAAGATCTAAAAGAGGAAATGTTTTGATTTAAATAAATACAAAATACAAGGGGTTCTGTCAAAAAGACCTAACTGTCTCAGGAGAACTTGGGACTTAAGTGGTCCGTATGTGACCCTCTTCCTTACCTGGAAGCCCTTTATGGTTACGCATTATTTAAATCACCTTAATAAAAAGTATATAATCAAATTTAAATAAAGGGTACTTAACCGTTGAGAAGTATTTACTTGTTTTCAAAATTTAAGTAAATTGTTAGTTATGAATATAAATCTCTTAAAAAAAATAAAAATATATTTAAAAAAAATTTGTCATGAATTTTCAGCATCTAAATTTTTTTTTTTTTAAATAAGCTAAGAAGGTAAGTAGTTAACGGTCAGAAAAGTCTGGTCGTTACAAAATTAGTATGAGTATCAAAAATCAAAGATTGATTCTTCCTTATAGGTACCAAAAAAGAAGAATTTTCGTTTATTGGATAGTGGTTGCTCCAAACATATGACCAGAGACTATTCTTTGCTTTCATTATTGTAACGGCCCGACTTTTAAGACCGATATCTACGTATATTCTTAACTTAATTTTGTCTTTTAAAAGTCACAAACTTGGACTATGGAAATTTACGACAATTTTTTTATTTATATAATTCTTTCAAGATAGTTAACCAATTATTCTAAACATCATATTAAGAAATTTATAGAAACTATTGAAAGAAATATTATTATTTTTTTATGAGATTTAAATAATGCGCAACCAAAAGAGCTTTCAAGTGAGGAAGGGAGTCACAAGTGGACCTCTTAAATCCCAAGCTCTCTTTAGACGGTTTAAGTCTTTTCGACAAAGCTCATTTAGTCTTACATTTGTTTAAATCAATATATTAGATAATAGAACAACATAATTATTTAAAATATACTTCAAAATAATATATATATATATATATATATATATATGGTATTCTATAAAGGGATATTTAGATAAAATAAGTCATATTACATATAGCAAAATGATTACTTAATTTTAGAGGCATAATTAAACTTAAAATTTAGATTTCATACTTAAATATTTCATCTCGTTATTAACTTAAAGAAATATATGACTTAATCTTACATATTTAAGTAAACTGTATCATTTAAAGAGAAGACAACTTATACAGAAATTTATAGTGGTGGTATCCTAAAGTCCGTGTTTCGCATCTATTCTCACCTCAATTTTGGTCAACCCATCATTCAAAACAAAAGTTACTTGCCTTTAGTACTTACAACATGGACATTTATACTACGTGAGCTTTCGCTCAATAAGTATAATTCATCTCATAAAATATTTCATACAAATAATATTTTATGAAAGTTCAATTTTTACGTCCTTGTGTACTCTTTCAACTTATATTTTATGAAGGAATCTTTTATCATATATGTTATTATAAAATCTTTTATCTTTCTTTTAGGCAATTGTGTACGTACTAAGTGCGCACTTACTGACTAGGAATCAGGGGAGCGACACTACTGAAACACCAATGGTCATAAATTTAATATATTTTTCTTGGAAATCCTCATCTAGCGAAAGTCGGTCTTATCTTCTCTTAGAAATCCTCACCTAATGGAGGTTGGTATGACACCTTAGTATTCTTATGTTTTACTTAGTCTCCTCTTTAACATAAATGGTTGTATCGTATTTCAAACAAAAATTTATATTTCATATTCTTGATATTCCCTTAAATTGAAGTATATTTATCAAGTTATGAACAATATTATAAAGTAAATTTACCTCATCTTACTATCATAAGAGGCATATATTTTTATAGGCACATATACAAGCCAAACAAACATTTCATGCATAAGAAAAATATCACATTTAATAACCTGATTTTTCGGATTATTAACTACTTACATTTTTAGCTTATTTAATTAGAAAGAAAAATTTAGATGCTGAAAATTCATGACAGTTTATTTTTATTTTTATTTATTTTTCAGAGATTTACAATTATAACTAACTATTTACTTAATTTGATAATTTTAAAAACAAATAAAATACTTCTTGATGGTTAAGCAACTTTTATTTAAATATGTTTATAAACTTTTTCTTAAGGTGATTTAAATAATGCCCAATCATAAAATGCTACAGCTGAGAAGAAGGGGTCACATACGGACCACTTAAGTCCTAAGCTATTCTTAAACAGTTTAGATTTTTTTGATAGAACCCATTGAGTTTTGTATTTATTTAAATCAAAATATTTTGTCTTTTAGATCTTTTGAAAAACATTTATTTAAATTTTATTCAATTGAAATACATTTTTAAGTTCAATTTAATAAAATCATGCATTGTAAAATAAAATGCCAAGTTATAAGTATGTTTTCAAATATCATCAAACTTACATAATTGAAATCATTTGTCTCATAATAAGAACATATGCGGAAATAATTTTAATAGCGGTATTCCATTGCCGCTTCGCATTCATCCCCGCCTCGATTCCAACTAACCTATCAATCAAATTAGAGGTTTCTTTTGGTATCTATAACATGGATACTCATAAAAGGTGAGTTTTTGTTCAGCAAATACAATGTAATTCTTACAAAATATTTTATTTATAAACAAATAATCTTTTATGAAAGTCCGGTTATGCTGTTTTATGAAATTATTACTTTATACTTTATTATAAGATATTGTATCATTATTTGATCTCATTCTTTATTACAAAGTCTTTTATCTTTCTTATGGACTATGGTGTACGTATCAAGTGTGCACTACCAAATAGGGAATCAAGAGAGCGACCCAACTAAAAACACTTACGGTCATAATCCTAACGTATTTTTCCTCAGGAATCCTCGCTTAGGGGAGATCGGTCTTATTTTCTCTCGTATATCCTCACCTAGTGGAGGTTGGTACGATACTTTTAAATTCTTTATCTTATTTAGTCTTCTCTTAATATGAGTGAGTATACTTAACAATAAACCCAAACTTATATTCCATTATCATAGTATTTCTTTTGTTAAAGCATGTTAAAGTATTTTTATATGATAACATTGTAAAGTAAATATACATCACTTTTATCGCATAAGAAATGTATTTTTATAAGTATACATTATACATAGGCCATATAATAATAAAATAAAGGCAAGTTAACATATGAAATAATTTCAAACATATCATACTACAAATATGATATATTTTCAAACCATCCATGTCATAGTGAGATTGTACTTATCGCGTCATATGATTGTCCTAGTTCTGCTCGTTAATTACGTACGTCTAGGTCGAAGTTTTGTCCTGACATATGCATACTTTATTTGTTAGAGTAATTTAAAGTGGACTCATACTTTTTTTTAAAACTTCTAATTACTTAGAAGGCTTAAGACAACTAAGACTCAATCTTGATCAAACATAAAACTTCACATTTGAGAAATAATGTTATTTTGTATTCATTAACTAATTTATACTTTCGACTTAGATGGATGAGATTTAATTCTCCTTAACTTTTATTATGGTAATCTTTTTAATCTATCAATAATTTGATTATTCATTTGATTAATATCATCCTAAATCAGTTAAGTTTCCTTAGTTATATTTATTTTCATCAATTATTTTAAATTATTTTTGACCAATTACTTTATTTATAATTAAGGGTCATAATATGATAAGTAAATCAAACACATTAATGGCTACACAGATGTAAAATCTAAAATCAAACTTGAGCTAAATATTATTAGCCATTGATCACGCTTTTTAGGCCCATAACTAAACTTAGGTTAAATACAATTAAAGGCATACATTATTTATTTCCTATAATTGATTTTATGTCTTAAACTTAAGTAAATATTTTCTTATTCCAAATAGAGATCTAAAATAAAGTTTTCTATTTATTCTTGTACCAAATTTCCAATCCGAAATTTCAAGTTTTATAATTTATATTTTTATCCATAATCTTAAGATTTCTAACATTTATGCCATCCAATAGTAAATATTGAGTTATAGTTTATCATTTTTGCTAAAGATTCTTTCTTTATTTATTTTTAAACTTTAATATAGTCCTAAAACTGCCTTAAACAACTTTTTCACATATTCGACTCATATTTTATCAAAATTATATTTTTGACCCAAATATTTAAAGTTTTGGTATTTTAGTCCATTCAACTTTTAAGCAAACATCTTTACTTTTGGAAAGTATTTTTAATGGATAAAAATCTGTTCTTAAGGATTTAAGTCGAAATCATTAAGCTTGGTTTATTTTCATGTATATTTTATTTTAGGATTTTATAATTAAAAATCTTCTACTTTTGTGTTTAGTCATTTTGATTTTACTATTATTATTATTATGATTTAGAGGCTTAAGAGATCAACAAAATAAGCCTAAATAAAATATAAATAATATAACATCTAAAATAGATCAAATATGTTATTACCCATTTATTCTTTTATAGAATCTATTCAAACACATAACAAGTAAGATGAGGGAATATTTACTTTCCAAGTTTGAATCTTCTTTCTTGGAGTGTTTGGGAACTTTTCTAAGTATCAATATTTTACTTGAAATCAAAACAGTAAAAATTAAACTTCTTATAATTTTAGAGCTAAAAATCTTAATAAGCTTAAATATGTTTGTGCAACCTACCTTCCAAAATCTTTCCTTCTTCTTCTTCATATCTCCATCACAAAACTATGTACTCTTTTCTCTTGATTACAATTCTTAATTTTTAGAGTCTTTATAGGAAAAGCAAGGAAGATGAGTAAAATATTATAGCTCTTTTGAGTTTGAAAGAAAGTGATGTAGAAAGAGTTTTTTTTTTTTTGTGAAAAACGATAATTGGAAAAATGAATATAGTTTTGGCGAAGTAATTGGAAGTTTAAATATGGATTTCTAATTACCAAATGAAGGATCTATTTATAGGCCATCCATATGAGGTATCCAATAATATACACTTTCACATTCTATCTAATAACCTAAGCACCATTATTACTAATTTTGCTAATATTTCATACTTCACTACCTTATCTTTTACTTTATTTTTCACTTATCTACTATTTTTTCTCTAATCTTTCTTCTTTCATATATTTTGAATTATTTTGGAAACAAAAACTACTAATTAGTTTTGTCTATGTCTTCTAATTTGAATTATGGCCACTAATTTCCAAAGAACATTTTCATTATCATTAAGTGGACAAAAGTTATTAATTAGTTTTATCTATATTTTCTTTTTTTAGAATTACTCACTAATTTTATCTCTTTTCTTTTCTATTCTATTAATTAATAGTTATTACCTCCCCAAGATATTACTTTACTAATCTTTATCTTTTTCTACATCTTATTTTCCACCCTTAAATTGGTTTGTCTACTTAATTCTTTGTATACTTAAATCCTAGTCATTCAAATTATGGCATGATACTATTTTTGTGCAACCATTAACTTAAGGATATAAAATATACCAATTTTTAGTGTGACATAAACATATCACATTCTTAATTAGGTTATATTGATGTACATAATGTAATCTTTGTAGAATTGATTTATTATTAAGGAAAACTAATTTAGAATTTCTAAGTTAAAACAAGGAATAACTATGGTTTTCTCACATAATAAAATTTAACATTGAAATAATACTACACACATATTTTCAAGTATTTGTGAACATAAACTTATTAAAATTCAACACTGAGTCTATTAATAATAATTCTACTAAAGTTATAAGTCTAAGAATTCCTAGGAGGTTACAAAAATAATCTCACATTACTCCTAAAGGAACCATGAAAAGCAGCTAAAGCATCAACTTTTTTTGAAATTAATGAAAAGATGGAAGATGTCAAAGAGAGACAAAGATTTCATTCAAATGGCAAAAGTAAGTATTGAAAAAGATAGCAACAAGTCATTGGCAAAGTGAGACCACTTTTAATAACCGAATAAAAGTTTAATTACCAAAAGTATTAGTTAGCAATGGTGTTACTTTAGTTGATGTTACCATGGCAACAAATTCAAAATAAAATAAGTACATGCTTAAAATTTATAATTTTTATATAAATGTCCAAAAATACTACAAAGATAAGGTCAATGTATTAGTATGATTTGTCATTTATTGAAATGTGAAAAAAAATATAAACTAATTCAAACTAGTACATATAGATTAAAAAAAAGATTATTTCGAGATAAAAGTAAATTAATTATAACTTGAAAGGAAATTAACATTTTACATAAAAGTAAATAAATGAGAAAAGTATTTTATGCGAAAATAAAAATGTTTTCAGTGAAAATGTACACATCTTTGACAAAAATACAGTACTTGATTGTATATAATTTGAAATACACTGTAACACCTAAAGTGCAATCCCGTGAAAAATATATTTTAATCGATTTTGATTAATAAATAAAGAAGGTATGTCTATAAATCTAAATTTTTTTTTTGAGTGAAAATTTTTAAGAGCTGTTAAACACATACATTTTAAGTTAAAATGGTGTCAGTGCAATTCTTGAATTATTATGATATGATCAAAACTTGTTATTTTTTATTTTGATAAATAAGTATGAACATGAGTGGAGAAAAAAAAAAGGTCTAAGTGGGCCGGACTCGTTTTGTAAATTGGACCCAAATGGATACAGGAAGACACGTTTGGATGCATGATCCGCCAAAAGAGTGACCGAGTGAGAGAGAGAAACTAAAACAGAGAAAAGTGATAACCAATCAGGATTAGGAGTCGACTATTTATAATTACTTGTAGCCCAAGTATCTATACTTATATATATAATCCATCATTCATTCCTTCTTTCGATTTCTCACATTCGACACCTGAAACTGAAATCGTTCAGATAATTGAGTGCTAGGGTTAGGGTTTGGGTTTGATCAAGAAATCCCAATCCCTGAGATTGAGATTTGAGAGTTTGCTGAGATTGAGATTTAGAATTTGGGTTCGAGTTTGAGTTTGAGTTTGGTATCAATGGCAAGTTCGAGAGTTTTTAGTTCCAGTTTTCATCCTTATCCCCATAGGAGGAACACTTCTTCGTTTGTTTGGAGGAAGGATCAAGGAGGAGATATAAGGGCTGACCAGTACTCGTCGATGATGATGACGACGACGAAGACTAAGAGGAAGAGTAAGAGTCCTTCTTCGCCTACTCCTCTTCCTCAGTCAAATATAATAGAGAAGGTTTGTAAGTTCTGGGCATCTGGGAATTGTGTCAAGGGTGATTGCTGCCGATTTCTCCATTCATGGTGCCGTGGTGATGAAGTTTCCTTCCTCGCAAATCTCCAAGGCCACAAGAAGGTTTGATTTTGTTGCCTTTTTCTGTGTTGGGTTTTCTTTTGTTTTGATTCTCTCTCTCTGGTTTGCATATTAGGGTCAAATTTTGATGTTTTGTTCTGAATGTGTCTGAGAGTTTTGTTATATTTTACAGTCATTCAGTTTCTTTTGGGTGTTCCTTGTTCTTAATTCTTCGATACATTGTTTTGTTCTGCTTTGAACTGCTAATGCTAACAAGTCGGATTTTGGGGAAACTACAGGCGGTCACTGGGATTGCACTTCCTTCTTCAGGTGCAAAGCTTTATTCAAGCAGCAACGATGGAACGCTCCGCCTTTGGGACTGCCACACCGGTCAATGCAGCCGCGTCATCAATCTTGGCTCCCAAGTTGGTTCTTTGATCAATGACGGCACTTGGGTTTTCGTTGGTATGCCCAATCTTGTTAAGGTATGTTTATATGTGGTGCTCAGTTTCTTTGTGGCCTGGCTTCGTTTTGACACATTATGGTGGGTGAAAGTCTAGTACTGCTAGAAGCTTTCCCAAAACTTAATCATGTTGCTTTTCTTTGTAGCCATGGCTTGCTCTGTACTACTTGACTGCTTTTAGGGAAGAGGTAAGTCAATAACGATGGTGAGGATTTGTTTGCAGGCATGGAACACTGAGAAGAGTAATAATGCTGAATTCAGTCTAAATGGACCTGTGGCTGTGGGCCAAGTCAATTCCATGATTGTTGCCAATGGAATGCTCTTAGCTGGGACTCAGGTGAGTTATAGTTATTTCCGTTAATATTTGAACGCATGAAAATTCTGCTTATAAGTCCTCGAACAGAATTCCCCTAAAACCGTTGCACTTGTTGAGTAAATGTAGTTCTGATTTGTTTTCAAATTTGTTTTCTTTGAAAATTGCAGAGTGGCCAGATATTGGCCTGGAAAGGCTCCTCTGATGAAACTAATCCTTTTCAACCTGTTCAATCTTTGACGGGCCATGCTCGTGCTGTTGTTTGTTTGGCTTTTGGCGGAAACAGGTTGTTCTCAGCTTCTCTAGACCGCACAATAAAGGTAACTTATGATTTTTCTCATACAATCTTTAGGGTATTTGTAAATTACTGTTGTTTTGAATGTTAATATTTTCTCAATGGTATTATCCCTATGTTTACAAAAGTTTTTCTTTCTTCTTTTCCAGATGTGGGACCTTGATACTTTACAATGTGTTGCAACTTTGAATGGACATTCAGATGCGGTGATGTCTCTCGTTTACTGGGAAAATTATTTGCTATCATGTTCATTGGACGGCACAATCAAAGTTTGGGCTACTACTGGAGAAGGCAAGATAGAAGTAACCTATACGCATGATGAAGGACATGTACGTTATTTCTCTACTTTTTTTTCCTTGGTATCTCTGAAAAATTTGTTTTCTAGTTACAGTAAATTATGCTCTGATTTCTCATGTCCAATATCTAACGATGCATGCACTAAATCATGAGGATTTCATAGCTTTCTGGCACACTCTGCAGAATTGTAACACTTAAATATTGCAACTCTGATGGTCATTTTAAGTAGTATACTGATAAGTATTTTCACATTAACCTGATGGCCTTTAGTGTCCTAAAAAGCTGCCTAGTTTGGAATATTGTGTGTGTACTCTATAATTCCTTTTGCATTTTATCTGCAAGGAGATTAGCTTAGCTTAATCATTGCTTTGTAATACTTAAGAAGTCTTCAATGTGGATCTAATTGCTTCTAGAAGATAGAAGGTGTGATAATGATGCAGCAAGAATAATGTTTAATATTCCCTTTTGTGTGTTTCAGGGTGTTCTTGCACTTAATGGGATAACACTCCCTGGGAAGACTGATGCAGAACATAAGCATATCTTGTTTTCCTCCTGTAATGACAATACCGTTCGCATATACGAGCTTCCATCGTAAGTAATCAAACACTTGAATACGTCTTCAAATTTCACTCTAAATTTTTGTAGTCATCTTAAGTTGAAAAAAAAATTTGTTTAGCCTCCTCCTTAATGATAATATGCACTAATTTTGCAGTTTTGAAGAGAAGGGCAGATTGTTTGCAAGGCAAGAAGTTAGGACGATTCAGAAAGGTCCTGGAGGATTGCTTTTCACTGGAGACGGGACTGGCCTTACGACTGTGTGGAAGATGAATGCCTGAGCCCAAGATTTAGCTAGCCAGCTCCTGCATACATATAACACTAGAACTACCTTTTAAATTGTTTCATAGGTTTTTCTTTTTACATTGTTGAGAAACCAACTTTGATGGTAGACTGACATTGATGTATTAACCCATTATTTCGGTTTAATGAATTATGGGTGAGGTTATGCACATGATTGGTGGTTTGAGTAGGTGCCAACGTTGTTGGGACTTGCTCAAAACTGCGATGATGCTAGTTATCCTCCCCTCCCATTTGATGTAAGAGATTTTTACCCCTTTGTTTCATTGTAACATTTGTAATTCAGCTATTCAATTCAATTTCATTCACTTGATTTCTACATATCTATTTTATTCACTACCATTGCTTTGCTGCACTATAAGGTCAATTACGCGCACGGCTGTTTTCAGCTTTATATCTTCCCTCTGATTTTTTGTAGTGGTAAATATTAATTAAATTAATTCAAATTCTTGGCCGTGAATGTTTCCTTTTATATGAGTCTAATTTGGCTTAGCTTTTTTGTTCTAATATCTTATGTGGTGCCTCTACCAATCTCTCACCCGCTTTAGCAGCAAGTAATGATTAACTTGACTATTTTTTTTTTTTTTTTGGATATTGGGAGTGGGGGAAAATTGATCTCTAAACCTCAACAGCTTACTAATTTTAGAACATGAAGACTGGTTTTTCTATAAACTAAATACCTAGCTTAAAGTCGTTAATCCTATTAGTTATAACAAAATGATTGGAGTCCCTTAATTATCTCATGTGTCTTATGTTTGAGTGAAATTAATAAATTTTTTTTTCCTATAAGCAAAGAAATTAATCAATTTTAAATGAATTGGGATAATCTCAACATGTCTGAGAATATCTATATCGTGAGGTAAGAGTTTGGAACTTGGAAGTCACTGTTACCTTTTGTAGTTGTCGTTTTTTTTTTTGGAAATATTTTTGTTTCTTTATTTTGACCTGATTATCTTTATTTTATTGTGCAATTATTAATTTATTTTTTTTTTTTTGGAAATCATTGTGTTAAGTGTATAGAGTCAGACTCTAATAGTAATTTCATAAATGCACTACTAATAATTACAAAAATTTAGACGGTTGGATATAAATTTAACGGTTAGGATTAAGCAGTGAATTGGTTAAAAATATTTGCTTTATTTATTATTTATTTTATCTATCGCTAGTTATTTTTTATATAATTTGATTTATTCTTTAATATGATTTTCTCCCTTTTAACTTGGTTAAATTTTTTAACATTTTTAAAAGAGAACGCTGTGAATTATTATCCAAAGCCATTTATAGGGAAAAAAAAAATGAAAAACATAAAGACACGTTGTCAGTAGATCCCATTCCTATATGGCATTATGGTCTGATTAAAAAACATTCCTCAAATTATTATGGCAGTAAAGGTACTTGACTTCCTTTTTTAACCTTACTATTTTTTTTTCATTTATTTACTTTATAAAATAAAATTTCTCATTAACTGACCAAATTCGTGAAAAAATTAAAGGTACGGAAGTAAACTTTTTCTCACCATTAAATAAATGGGATTTTTATACAAATATACACGTACTCCATTATGAAAAAAATCCGAAGCGGAAACTTGTTGACGGAGGACTCTGCATTTTATTGTTTTTACCAAAAAAAAAAAACTTTTGGAAATCGTTTTTTCTATAAATATTTAATTAATTAAATTTCAATTCATATGTATCTTATTATTTTTGAACGCTTTTGTTTTCATCTTAATTAAACGGAAAACTAAATTTGAGTACGTACAAGTAAATTAATGATCAATTTACTAGACGTTACTATATTTGGAGTCAAAAACAATGTTTGTAATTCTTTCCATTTTAAATTATTTGATAAAATTATTTGGCATTAATTGATAAAATTTCTCAAGTGAAAAAAAAAAGTTAAGAGAACCATTTTATTAAAAAAATAAAGTTAACGTAAACTTAATGCGCTTGTTGAAAAAAAAAAAGGTAAAAGATTATTACTTACCAAAAATATATTCAAGAAAAAGGAATCCAAGGATAAAATCGTCATACCTGTTGGGAGTGATTTTATTTAAATTTATTGGCAGTGATTTTACAAAATCTATTCGAGTCCACCCATATAAAAATGAATTAAAATATAGCGTCACAACAAGGCCTTAAAGAGCTCATCTATTTTCATTTTAATCACCCATTATATATTTATTTTTGTCTTTTTCCCCACTGGAGAATAACTTTAGATATTTTAGCAAATAAAAATAGAAGATGGAAGAATATTCTCTTAAATACATAATATAAATCTATTTATAAACGGAATTGTTTGTATTTGATAGTTGATGTGACAAACACCTTTCTTTTGTAGTTTCCTTAAATATATATATATATGATAAATACTACCTCCCCTGACCTATTCATCATTTACATCCACAAATAATATATATTTCTTTAATTTTTTGTTTTTCAACCCTGTGGGTTTCAAAATGAGGAACTTGGAAGTGGGCATTGGGCCCACCTTGGGTTATCCAACGAATGTCACGATACGTGGGCCCTTCCCTATCAATTTTCCCATCCCAAAAGGGGAAATTAGGGGGGATACAAGGGGAGTTTTAAAAAAGAATGTCAAAAATACGGTGCTCACATTTTAATATTTTTTTCATACGGAATTTTATTGAAAAATGCCACAATGAAGGGTACCCAGTTCGATTAATGGTCGTGAAAACCTCCAGAGCTTGAATCTTTAGTCCAATTCCTTCAATGGCAAAAATCCTGACTGCGGACCTTATTTCGCTCCATAACCTGTCCTTTGCGTCGAACTTCTTATCTGGTGCCGTTCTGGAAGGTATCGATTCCGATGTCGCAGCCTCCGGTGAAGGACTCATTGCAGGATGATAGTACTGATTCACACAACAACACCGTGATATTCCTAAAAACAGGGTGTGGCCACTGCGCTCTCTTCTATAGTTTTCCTCATTATTTTCTTGGTTCTGATCTCAAAATGATATTCACATGTATATGAAGTAGCCTCCAACTTTCATATTACATGAAAATTGAAAAAAGGGCAGCCATGTAGTACAATAAGGAACAGACTTACAAAATGGGAAAAGGCAAAAATTAACTAGGTAAGTATACGTTAACAAAATCTTGAGAAAGTTTCAAGAGTCCGTCAATGGGGACCGTGGTAAAAAAAATAAATAAATAAAGCTAAAACTATCCAAGCCAATAAAATCTCAAACACTGTACAGAAGAACCACCAAATAAAATTAACGAACTCATGTAATTTCTCTCTCTCAAATTATCCAAACCTATCTCTTGGTTATATGCTTGCCTAGAAATTTTATTAGACTAGGAAAATTTCTTTCGATTATTATCAACATTATTACTTTTTTTTTTCTCGATTAATTGATTATACTTCACCGTGGATATTTATAAATATCTTTGATTGTAATTTAGAAATTAATTAGAATGGTGCACGTGATTTTTACTGCTTTATTTTTATTTTGATTATTTGGTGAAGTTATTAGACTAAATCAAGTAACTAAACTTTGATAACCAAATGGTTAATATTTGAATTATTAATATGATTTCTATTTCTTGACGGTAATTAGTCTAGAAGTCAGTAACCATAAGATTCATTTGTAACTAGTAACGATTTAGAGCCAAATTTGGTATTTTGGAATAGATTTTACTTTTTGGAACTTGTTATTTGGTGTTTTAAACGATTTTAATTTCTTATTATAAATACGTAAATGAATCTGATCTTGAGATTTAGAAGAGATTTCTAGTTCATGGTTACTGATAATCAGAAATTAGTAACTACAAGATTAGTTATTAACCAATAATCATTCGAAGCCAAACTTAGTATTTTAGAATAGATTTTATTATTTAGTGTTTGAAAGAGGTATTAGTTCTTATTACTAGTAATAAGTAACTAGTCTATGAATTTGAAGAGGGTTTTAGTTCATAGTTAACGATAACTTGTAATTAGATACTGATAACCAAAATAATCATCCAAAAAAAAATAGTTTATTATCTCTAGAAAAAAAAAAGGGTTACTGCTTCATTTTAAAAAAGGAAAAAGAAAATACTGAAAGGGAAAAATGATTAAAAAGATAAGAAAAGAAAATAATAATAATAAAAATAACTAGTAACTATATTATTTTCTATTAACCGATATTAGTAATTCAACTACTAGTATTAACAATTCATTAAAGAAAAGAAAAAAAGAAAGGGAAGTAGAGTAAAGAATAATATTCTTTAAGGGGGAAAAAAATCATTCAAAAAAGGAAACAAAAAAAAAAGAAAGCACAAAAGAAAAAATTAGGGGGAAAAGAAGAACTAGAATGGTCACTAGTTACTAAATTAAGTAAACTATGTTATAACTGATAACTAAAAACCGGTAACTAGTTTCAAACATCGATAATTAGTGATTGACAACTGGTTTCAAATACTAATGGTAATTAGTAACCAATATTGGTAACTCCACTATCATTTTTAGCAATTTATTAAAAGAAAAAATAAAAAAGGAAAAAAGAAATAGAGGAAGGACTAGCGTTCTTTGAGGAGAAAAAAAAAACATTCAAAAAAAAAAGAAAAAAAGAAATCACAAAGGGAAAAATTAGGGGAAAAAGAGCTAAATTGGTTATTAGTTACTAAGTTGAGTAAATTATGTTACAACTGGTAACTAGTAACCAATTTCAAACACTAGTAATTATTAATCAGTAACTAGTGTCGAATAGTATTGATAACTAATAACAAATGTTAATAGTTCCACGATTAGTATTATTCATTCATTAAAGAAAAAAATAAAGAGGAAAGACTAGTGTTCTTTGAGGGAAAAAAATTCACAAAAAGACAGAAGAAAGCACACAAAGAAAAATGAAGAAAAATGAGCTAGATTGATTATTAGTTACTAAATTGAGTGAAATATGCTATAATTTGTAACTAGTAATCGGTAACCAGTTTCAAACACGGATAATTAGTAACCAGTAATTAATTTCAAATACTGGTATCTAATAACCAATGCTAATAATTTCACTATTAGTATTAATAATTCATTAAAGAAAATAAAAAGAAAAAAGAAAAGAAAAGAGAGAAAGGACTAGTGTTTTTTGAGAAAAAAATTAGAAAAAAAAAGCATTCAAAAAAGAAAAAAAAAACACAAAGAAAGAATATAGGAAAAACATATTTAAAATAAAAAAAAAAGTAGACTAGTGTTCTTTGAGGAAAAAAATTAGAAAAAAAAAAGCATAATTAAAGGAAAAAAAGGAAAAGAAAAAAGACGAAGGACTAATGTTCTTTGAGGGGGAAAAAAAAAAGCAATCAAAAAAGGAAAAACGAAAAGACAAAGGGAAAAATTAAGAAAAATGAGTTAAATTAGTTACTAATTACTAAATTGAGTGAAATATGCCAAAATTAGTAACTAGTAACCAATATCTAATTTCAAACACTGATAATTAGTAATCAGTAACTAATTACAAATACTAATGAATTCCTCGAATTTTCTCGGAACTCTTATTCTCCGAAATAACTCAATACATCCCACAGCAATTACTTGGTTCCTAGATTCTAGCACTAACCGTGTTGAACTCAGCCTCACAAATAACACCATAAACGGTTCCTTTCCTAATTCCTTTGGTCAGAAAAATTCTCTTAAAATCGTTGACTTTTCAAGTAATGAAGTTGGAAATGGAGTCTTAAAATCCTTGGGAAACCTTACAGATCTGAAAGTCTTGGATTTGTCTTCTAACAATCTTGGTGGAGCCTTACATGATCTTTTAGAATACCTGGATGG
Organism: Parasponia andersonii; assembly: GCA_002914805.1. Lineage (NCBI taxonomy): Eukaryota > Viridiplantae > Streptophyta > Magnoliopsida > Rosales > Cannabaceae > Trema > Trema andersonii. The sequence goes on along the minus strand of JXTB01000748.1, from coordinate 24,247 downwards.
TTCCACCAAGAATTCTTTAGAGATTTTAAACTTGTATTCCAACCAACTTGGTGGATTCATTCTTGATGATGAGAAAACTTACCCATCTTTGAGGGAGCTAATTCTTGATCATAATCAGTTGGAAGGTGCTTTTCCAAACCGTCTAAGTCGATTTCCCAATCTTCGTATTTTATATTTAGACGACAACCAACTCACAGGACCATTGCCTGATCTTTCATCAATGGCAAGATTGACATCTTTTACTGCACGTAATAATAAGTTCAATATTACTACAATTGAGAGCATTGGCGAGCTTTATTATCTTGAGGCTTTAGATGTCTCTTCAAACTCTCTCACTGGGGTCATCTCTGAAGTAAACTTACAGAGTTCCAAATTGAAGGAAGTTGATTTTTCCTTGAACCCAGTAGCATTGAAATTCAACACCAATTGGGTCCCCTCCTTTCAATTGAAATTCATTAACTTGTCTTATTGTAAATTAGGACCACAATTTCCTAGTTGGCTCCAAACACAATCAAATCTCCACCATTTAGATATTTCCAATTCTGGTATTGCT
>JXTB01000747.1:86680-96702 GCA_002914805.1 Parasponia andersonii | reverse complement strand
TAAGCAAGCACGATCATACATTTAATTCATGTCATTGAGCAACATGTCATCCATTACTTTACTTACTGAGCTGTAGCTCATTATAGTCTTGTGTTACAGGTAATGATTGAGATGATAGCATAAGCTTGTGAGTTGAAGTACAGGCCCAACCTAGGTGTTGTACATATGGATATTTTGACCACTTGTGGGGGGGCCTAGTATGTGTATTTTGGGATGTTTTGCAGTCTCTCAATGAAGTTATTTTTAGTTCATTTTTTTTAGTACACATTTACTACGTTTCGTTTTATAATATATGTGTATACTGATCATGTATGTAAGTAAAGTCAGCTATCTATAGAGTTTTAAAGAAAATAAAAAGCTTCAATTGGCCCGTATTTTGGAAAAATAATTATAGGATTATCTCCCAAAAATAACACCTTGTAAATAGAAAGTTAATAAATTTCCACTAGTAGTAGGAGGTTAAAGAGGGCGTTACAGGTACTCACTTTCAAATACTCTTATAATAAAAGTCTCCATCTGCATGCAAAACATGCCATGCATATGCCATTTCATAACTTTCAGGAATAAGTAAGTTTCATATAAATACATCTTCCATATAGTTCTTGTGATGCAGTTGTAAGTCTTTACTTACCTCATGTCCTGAATAGGAATTGATAGTGGAAAGAGTCAATATCCTCTAGAGATTGGTATGCTAATCACCTATCATAAATTGCTATTATTCAAGATGCACATTTTACACAAAAAGAATGCATTAAGATACTTGAACAAGATAAAAATAATAACTTTCATCCAATTAGGAAACTTGATCTTAAAATGACTCGGAAGCATATAAATCCCTTAAGGTACTTGGTAGTCAACAACTAGCATTGAAAAACTATTCAAAAGTATTAAAATATGAATGCTAGTTCATTAGCACAAAAAGGTCCAAAATGGCACATCATTTTGTAAACACAAGTCCATTTGCTCCTAAATGGTGCCATTTCATTTTAAAAACATTTGGACAGCACCTCTCCTATTTTAGGGACATTCCCACATAATTAAAATCATGGTTTAAGACCTGCAATAGCAATCAACAAACCAGTTCCCACATATACACATCAAAGAAGATCATTATTCGTCAAATAATTGCTTTCGTTTAAGGGCTAATACAATAGAAATTAACTATAAGTTCAAAATCATACATAATGCTAACTTTAACTCGTTTGAGCTTTTGTTGAATTTTTTGCCTTCTACCTCCACCAAACTGATTCTGTAAGCTTAGAATTAGATTTTTGGACTTAAGAAGACCTGAAGAAACCATTATTTATGTTACGCCTCCCTAGCTTAACAATACGACTATGTAGGTCAGACTAGGAAGCATTACTCTTTTATAAACTATATTTTTAGTTTTGCAAAAAGGTGGGCCAAATTTAAAATTTTTAAAATCTAAAACAAAAGAAATTGCGTGGCATTACTTTTTGAAAGTGTCTTTACATAATATACAAATAAAACCTCCTTATCAATTCATCTTGCCATCAGCAGTAATATTTACAACACACCAGAATAACAAAATACAAAGAAAACACTGCCCACAAGTCAAGCTCGTCTACATCGGTATGATCATAACGACAAGAAAGCGTGCTAGCCAACCTGTAACTCTATATATCAAAAACATCCTCACCTGTAGCATAAGAACTAAATGAGCTAATGCTCAGTAAGTAAAGATCATGCATGCTCGTGGACATGTTTCATGCATAAACTTTTTTGAAATTCCCATTGTACTCTTTCGTTCATAACTTTTCATTTTGATACACTTTTCTTAGAAAACATTTCTTTATAGGGCCCTTGAGTACATTAAAAAGTCGCGATAGTCGGTAGGCTGTGCCCAGGAAGGAAACACATGGCCAATGTGAACCATACCTACCCAACGCAGATCGACTAAGTAATTCTCCTGATAAATCTGATAGTACAATGCTCAGTCCCGGTAGTCGGTAAGCCGTGCCTACCTATGAGGGAAGGATGCTTGTGCAAACCATACTTACCCAACATAGACAAACTAAACATGGTACTTAAAATATATCTCGTAAAATTAGTACAATGGTACTACTTTAAATCTAATGTGTTGAAAACTTCACTTCTTTGGAAATCATACTTAAATTATCTTGCCATGCTTATATTTCTGTAAGCTTTGCTACAATAATATAAATAACATATAATTGAAATAATACACATAAGCATGTAGGAAAACATCTTGTATCTACTATTGTTCTTGTGATGTAGTTAAAATANCATCTTGCCATCAGCAGTAATATTTACAACACACCAGAATAACAAAATACAAAGAAAACACTGCCCACAAGTCAAGCTCGTCTACATCGGTATGATCATAACGACAAGAAAGCGTGCTAGCCAACCTGTAACTCTATATATCAAAAACATCCTCACCTGTAGCATAAGAACTAAATGAGCTAATGCTCAGTAAGTAAAGATCATGCATGCTCGTGGACATGTTTCATGCATAAACTTTTTTGAAATTCCCATTGTACTCTTTCGTTCATAACTTTTCATTTTGATACACTTTTCTTAGAAAACATTTCTTTATAGGGCCCTTGAGTACATTAAAAAGTCGCGATAGTCGGTAGGCTGTGCCCAGGAAGGAAACACATGGCCAATGTGAACCATACCTACCCAACGCAGATCGACTAAGTAATTCTCCTGATAAATCTGATAGTACAATGCTCAGTCCCGGTAGTCGGTAAGCCGTGCCTACCTATGAGGGAAGGATGCTTGTGCAAACCATACTTACCCAACATAGACAAACTAAACATGGTACTTAAAATATATCTCGTAAAATTAGTACAATGGTACTACTTTAAATCTAATGTGTTGAAAACTTCACTTCTTTGGAAATCATACTTAAATTATCTTGCCATGCTTATATTTCTGTAAGCTTTGCTACAATAATATAAATAACATATAATTGAAATAATACACATAAGCATGTAGGAAAACATCTTGTATCTACTATTGTTCTTGTGATGTAGTTAAAATAAATCTTCGCTTACAATGTGTCTGGTAGAAAAGATAGTGGAAAGAGTCAGTATCCTCTGTAGCACGGTGTGTGGAAGACCTGATGTCAATTTTATTACTAACATTATCACTACAATGTAAAATGTTTAAAAAAAACAAGTACAGACACCGAATCACAGCTTTTACAAAAAAACCCTAATCACAAAACGAACCAAAATGTTATCTACTTTCATAAAAACTAGTCCATTTGCTTCTAAAGTGTACCATTTGGTTCTAAAAATATTTGGACAGCACCTCCGCTATTTTTAGGACATCCCCACATGATTAAAATTATGGTTTAAGACCTGTAATAATAATCAACAAGCCAATTCCCACATATACAATTCAAAGAGGATCATTTAGAGCAACCTAGGTACATTTGAATTCCTTTCTTTTTGACAAAGTTTAAAACCACTTTTACACTTTTCTATTGTCTTAAACAGCAAGAAAACAAATATATTTACATCATGGGATCAACAAAATATACATTTCGATTTTATAAAATCAGATTACAAGTATGGGAAACTTATTCTAACAATGGAAACACTTGAATCCACAGGTAGCGAACTTTTGGGGCTTTAAGACTAAATTTGATCCTCCACTTAAATTCTGTGTTTCCAGCCATATATGAGGTTTCCTTAGACCTTAATTCATCAAATAAAAGCTTTAATTAAAGATCTAACTCAATGGAAATAAATTACCAATTCTAAATTCCACAAAAATCTTACCTTGACTAATTTGGACTTTTGTTGAAGCTCTTGCCGTCTACTTCCACAAAACTTATTTTTAAAGCTTTCAAATTGATCTTAGGACTCAAGAGGACCTAGAGGAAACATTGCTTAAGTAGTATCAAGTGGAGAATTGAAATAAGAAAACAAAACCTAGGAAGAAGAACTCGTAGAATTACCTAGACTAGTTTAGAACTATCTTGCTTCCTTGAGCTCCAAATTGAGTTCTACCACTTGGAAACTCTTAGATATGGGTAAGAGAAGTTGAAAGAAGTATAGAAAGTGGATGGAGTGGCTCAAGTCGTGGCTGTAGAGGAAGAGGAAAAAATGACCAGATTTTGTCAAAAATCAATTCGTAAAGGCTAAGAATGGCATAACTTAAATTCTAAGGGGTATTTTAGGTATTTTGCTCATTACCTTCCATGTTTCATGCTCTAAAACATCCTTAGCATACTCACCACGTTGCTGGTCAATCCTCTACACCCAAGTGTAGACCAAAATGGTGAAACCTAGCTTAGAAAGTGAAATCTAGTCATACTTTGACTTATGATCCTATATAGCAAATCTTATTCTAATTTGGTGGAACCTAGCCGCATAACCAATAATTAAACATAAAAAGAAAGTCAATTAGACTCTAATTGATAATTCAAATATAGTATAATTTCCCAATTAATAGAATGCACGAAGATGACATTACGCGATTAAGCTGAATCTAAGCTAGCTTAGTGTAATTAAACACAGTTCAGTAGAGTGGCTGCCATCTCGTGCTTACCTGGAACGAACCTTTTTGAAAATACTAGAAATGAGTCCTAAACATTAAATTAAATCTATTTGATGTGCTAAATGCATAATGAATTTGGTTCCGAAAAGCGTGAAAGATGCATTTTACCAAAAACTACTACTTGACCAAGTTATCAATAGCCATGATTTTTAATGCATGTGCATATAGTATTATTATTTATGAATGTATTCTTTGATATTTTCACACACCAAGTTCTCTCTCTGACGGTACTGAGCCTTTATACTGCGTGGGATCACTTCGACAACCATTAGTATAATAATTTATATTGAAAGCATTTCACAATCAAAATGAGCAATTTATCATAAATTTCACACTAGTTTCATGATATGTCTATTATGTAATGTGAACATGTTTATTATTAGCCTATTATGTATGTAAGAATCTTGGGCATTACAATCCTTCCCTCCTTATTAAATTTCGTCCTCGAAATTTGCTTACCTAAATAAATGAGGATACTTAATTTTCATCTCTTCTTCTCTTTCCCATGTGGCCTCTTCTACTTCGTGATTCCTCCACAATACTTTGACCAAAGGGATCTTCTTATTTCTAAGCTCCTTCTCTTTTCTATCAAAAATCTCCACTGGTTCTTCCTCATAACTCACATCTTGGTTCAACTCAAATGGCTCGCAACTCAAAACATTAGAAGGTTTGGAACATATTTTCTTAACATAGAGACGTGAAAAACATTGTGTACGTTCGATAGTGAGGGTGGCAAAGCAAGTCTATATATATGGGCCTTACGTTCGACAGTAAGGGTGGTAATGCAAGTCTATAGGCAACATCTCCAGACTTGTCAAGTATCTCAAATGAGCCTATATATCTGGGACTAAGCTTTCCTTTCTTCCCAAAACTCATGATTCCTTTCATGGGAGCAACCTTCAAAAATACTTTGTCCCCAACATCAAATATGACCTCTCTCCTTCTAGGATCAGCATAATGCTTCTATCTATTCTGAACAGCTAATAACTATTTATGAATCTTTTCTACTACTTCAGCTATTTCTCTTACCAATTCTGGAACAAGAAATTTCCTTTCTCCCATCTCATCCCAATGAATTGGAGATCTACATTTTCTTCCATACAAGGCTTCATATGGAAGCTCTTGTGTCACGACCCAAAACCCGGGCTAGTGGCAGAAGGGGAATTTCATAAAAGTGGGAAATTCCTTGATTTATTTGAAAAATGTCAAAAGTTCTAGTTTTTATAAAAACGGTCCATTTAAATAAAATAATCGGAATTCCATCCCGTGAACCACTCCCACAGTTCGTATACACTATCAAACATGGATTGAACAATTATTTGAAAACGCATAATTAAATATAAAACTCAGCATCATCATCATCCACAATAGAAGTCAAACACCAGAATGGCATACATAAGTTTGCAGACAAAATAGAAAGCAGTAATCTTGGTTCAATGCTAACACAAAATCCAAATAGTCCAAAGACTACGACAACAACTCCTAGCATTACCAAGAGACGAACTGCAATCCGAATGACCTCTTACTCCTCTTGATCACCAAGATCGCACTGGACACGACCTAAGGAGGAAGGTAGGGGGTGAGCATACAATGCCCAGTAGGAAAATAGTTACCTCAAAGAAAAATAGTTCAGTGATGGAAAACTCCTGCATGGTTAGTTCAAATCCAAAACATACACACGCATATATATATATATAATCCAAACCAGGAGCCAGTATATATAAAACAGTGTAATCAAAACCATCAATTCATATGCACATGACACAAATCAACCTATACCTATGAGCTCACATCCTCTCATCTGTGGAAACCCAGGATGATGGCACTAAGTGTACCTAACAGCCTGCCTGATACCTAAGCCCATACCCAGAGAGGACACCCATGTGTCACCTACCAAACCTGGAAGGGCAACCGAATTGCCTACACCTACCAAATGGGGAGGTAATCAGAAGTAACAAGACCTCGTGCGAGTTTACGGACTTACACCGATGGTGGGGCATGCAGTGCCACACTGTAAAACCTATGATGCTAACACGGTGCTCATGTATGATCCTATGACATGTGTAATCTAGAACTGAAGTGTAAAAACTATGTACTCTGGTTTTTCAGTTTAACATGCAAAATAGGGTTTTATAGAAAAACAGGCAGCATAACGGCCTTATTTTTGATATACCTAAAATAACCTGCATACAGCAAATTCCCAGAGCAGTACAATATATGTCGTATAACCAAATTCCATCACATACAATTCAAATCATTAAAAACATACTTGTTCTTATATGCTGCAGAAAATAAGTTTTAACTCAAAAACAGTATAAAACGAAGGTAACTAAACCCCTACCTCACCGGAATAGTGACACCATGTATTGAGTCTTCAAGGTGTCATTGACGATCGCCCGGAGGGTTGGGAACCAATTCCAAGCCCTCGATCGTCCTCTTGCAAAAAACCAACTTTCTAACCGGAGCTTCAATTCCACAAATGGACATCTTCATTGAATTCCTAGCACCCAAAATAGCTAGGTTAGACATATAACTTGTCCAATTCGGGTTCGGGCCCACGCCGGGCTGGTGGCACGCAAAATGTGGCAAAATCTTGACCATCCGATCTCAATTTTCGTACCGATCACCAAACCACACAATATATATATATCAAACTTCTCCATTTTCCGAGAACATTCCAAAAATAAACTCAAAAACACAATCCAACGGCCAGATCGAAAACTAAAATTCAAAAACTCAAAATACCCAAAAATGGCAATTTTTTATCCGGACAGTATGGGGTTAAGATATATATACCTTGATGATCCTTGCGACGATATAAATCTCACGGGACTGGTTTGGAGTCGAATGGACAGCGGAATCTTCACCGGCAGCCAAAAATCTGAAATGGGCCAAAACGGCTTTTTCTTCTTCCCCGGCGACGGCAAGCTCTTCCAGTGGTCGCTGCTGCTCGGTGTTGGCTCGTGGTGGCCTAGGGAGGACTCGCCAGCGGTCTGCTCAGCTAGACGAAGCCTGGGCGGCGGCGGCTGCTCTTTGACCGAGAGAGAGAGATCTGGGGTTGGGAGTGAAACGAGAGGGAGGAGAGAGAAATGTATATGTATATATAATCTATTTTTATTTAAATCTGGTCTAAAGACCATTTTGCCCCTTTAAAAATGGGTTTTTGCATCTTGCCTTCTACTTCCACAAAACTGATTTCTAAGGATTTTAAATTGATCTTAGGACTCAAGATGCCCTAGAGGAAACATTACTTAAGTAGTATTAAATGGAGAATTGAAATAACAAAACAAAACCTAGGAAGAAGAACTAATAGAATTACCTTGACTAGTTTGGAACTATCTTGCTTCCTTGAGCTCCAAATTGAGTTCTACCACTTGGAAACTCTCAGATATGGGTAAGAGAAGTTGAAAGAAGTATAGAAAGTGGCTGGAGTGGTTCAAGTCGTGGCTAGGGAGGAAGAGGAAAGAAATGACAAGATTTTGTCAAAAATCAATTCGTAAAGGCTAAGAATGGCATAACTTAAATTCTAAGGGGTATTTTAGGTATTTTGCTCATTACCTTCCATGTGTCAAGCTCTAAAACATCCTTAGCATACTCACCACGTTGCCGGTCAATCCTATACACCCAAGGGTAGACCAAAATGGTGAAACCTAGCTTAGAAATCTAGTCGTACTTTGACTTATGATCCTATATAGCCAATCTTATTCTGATTTGGTGGACCTAGCCCCATAACCAATCATTAAACATAAAAAGAAAGTCAATTAGACTCTAATTGATAATTCAAATATAGTATAATTGCCCAAATAATAGAATGCACGAAGATGACATTACGCGATTAAGCTGAATCTAAGCTAGCTTAGTGTAATTAAATACAATTCAGTAGAGTGACTGTCATCTCGTGCTTACCTGGAATGAACCTTTTTGAAAATACTAGAAATGAGTCTTAAAAATTAAATTAAAGCTATTTGATATGCTAAATGCACAACGAATTTGGTTCTGAAAAGCGTGAAAGATGCATTTTACCAAAAACTACTATTTGACCAAGTTATCAGTAGACATGGTTTTTAATGCATGTGCATATAGTATTATTATTGATGAATGTATTCTTTGTTATTTTCACACACCAAGCTCTCTCTCTGAGGATACTGAGCCTTTATACTGCATGGGATCACTTCGACAACCATTAGTATAATAATTTATATTGAAAGCATTTAACAATCAAAATGAGCAATTTATCATAAAATTGACACTAGTTTCATGATATGTCTATTATGTAATGTGAACATGTTTATTATTGGCCTATTATGTATGTGAGAATCTTGGGCATTACAATTTAAGTGGGAACAAGTAGAGAATCTTCCACATACACCTTGCTACAGAGGATACTGACCCTTTCCACTATCATTTCTACCGGACATAAGGTAAGTGAAGATTTATTTTCACAGCATCACAAGAACAATAGTAGATACAAGATGTTTTCCTACATGCTTATATGTATTATTTCGATTATATGTTATTTATATTGTTGTTGGAAAGCTTATGGAAACATAAGCATGGCATGATCATTTAAGCATGATTTTCAAAGAAATGAAGTTTTCCACGCATTGGACTTAAAGTAGAACCCTTGTACTGATTTTACAAAATATGTTTTAAGTACATTGTCTAGTTTGTCTGTGTTAGGTAAGTATAGTTTGCACAGGCATCCTTCCCACATAGGTGGGCATGGCTTACCGACTGTTGGGACTGAGCATTGTACTATGAGATTTATTAGGTACATTACCTAGTCGGTCTGTATTGGGTAGGTATGGTTTGCATTGGCCATCTGTTTCCTTCCCGCTTAGGTGGGAACGGCCTACAGACTGCCGTGACTTTGTAATATACTCAAGCACCCTATAAAGAAATGTTTTCTAAGAAAAGTGCATCAAAATGAAAAGTTATGAACGAAAGAGTACAATGGGAATTTCAATAAAGTTTATGCATGAAATATGTTCATGAGCATGCATGATCTTTACTTATTGAGCATTAGCTCATTTAGTTCCTGTAATGTAGGTGAGGACATTTTCGATGGATAGAGTTGCTGGTTGGCTAGCACACTTTCTTGTCGCTTTGTTCATACCGATGTAGACGAGCTTGACTTGTGGGCAGTGTTTTCTTTATATTTTGTTATTCTAGTGTGTTGTAAATATTACTATTGATGGTAAGATAAATTGATAAGGAGTTTTAGTTGTATATTTTGTAAATATACTTTGAAAAAGTAATGCCACGTAGTTTCTTTTGTTATAGAGCTTGAAAAGTTTAAATTTGGCCCACCTTTTTGGAAAAACTAAAAATATGATTTATAAAAGAGTAATACTTCCTAGTTTGACCTATATAGTCATATAGTAACACCCCCTAGCTTAACTATATGACTATATAGGTCAAACTAGGAAGTATTACTTGATCGAAATAACAACTTTCACCCAATT
>JXTB01000747.1:73264-84749 GCA_002914805.1 Parasponia andersonii | reverse complement strand
TCACACTCTAACTATCCATGTGTCCAGCTTTAAATCACTCTTGGCTTACTCACCACGTTGTTGGTCATTCCAATACACTCAAGTGTAGACCAAAACGGTGAAACCTAGCTTAGAAAGTGAAGTCTAGTCATACTTTGACTTATGATCCTATATGGCCAATCTTATTCTAATTTGATGGCACCTAGCCCCATAACTAATCATTAAACATAAAAAGAAAGTCTATTAGACTCTAATTGATAATGCAAATATAGTATAATTTCCCAATTGATAGAATGTACAAAGATGACATTACGCGATTAAGCTGAATCTAAGCTAGCTTAGTGTAATTAAACATAGTTCAGTATAGTGACTGCCATCTCGAGCTTACCTGGAACGAACATTTTTGAAAATGATAGAAATAAGTCCTAAACATTAAATTAAAGCTACGGTGTGCTAAACGTACAATGAATTTGGCTCCAAAAAACGTAAAAATACATTTTACTGAAAAAACTACTATTTTTCCTAGTTATCATCAAACTTGATTTTAATGCATGAGCACATTGTATTGTATTCATGAATATATATTCTTTTTTTTTCCACACACCTAGCTCTCTCTCTCTGAGGATACTGAGCCTTTACACTACATGGGAACACTTCAACAAATATTAGTACAATAACACATATTGAAAGCATTTAAAAATAAAGAATGAGCAATTTACTATAAAGCTGATTCTAGTCACTTGATATGTCTATTATGTAATATGAACATGTTTATTATTGGCTTATTATGCATGTGAGAATCTTGGGCATTACATAGAACATATTTATTATTGGCTTAATATGCATGTGAGAATCTTGGGCACCACAAATTTAGTTGCTGTTGGTAATCTTAGACAAGTGCACAAATTGTATTAAACTTGTCTAAGCTGAAAAAGATTTGAAATATGCTTCTATGTTATCCTAGGTGTTTCTTTTGATTTGTATATGTGGGAATTGGTTTCTTAAGTGCTATTGTAGGTCTTAAACCATAATTTTAATCATGTAGGGATGTCTTAAAAATAGGGGAGGTGCTGTCCAAATATTTTAAAAACCAAATGATACCATTTAGAAGCAAATGAACTAGTTTTACAAAATTAGGTGCCATTTTGGATCATTTTTGTGCTAATGAACTAGCATTTATATTTTACTACTTTTGAATAGTTTTCAATGCTAGATATTAGTGGCTAAGTACCTTGAGTGATTTATACACTCCAGAGTCATTTTAAGATTAAGTTTCCTAAACTGGTGAAAGTTCTGATTTCAGTCTTGTTCAAGTATCTTAGTGCATTCTTTTTGTAAAATGTGCATCTTGAATAATAGTAATTTATGACAGGTGATTAGCACACCAATCTCTAGAGGATATTGACTCTTTCCACAATTGATTCCTATTTAGGACACAAGGTAAGTAAAGACTTACAACTGCATCACAAGAACTATATGGAAGATGTATTTATGTGAAACTTACTTATTCCTGAAAGTTATGAAATGACATGTTTTGCATGCAAATGGAGACTTTTATTATAAGAATATTTGAAAGTGACTACCATTGCTAGTCTGTTGGAGCTAGATAGGTAAGCCTGCCGATGCAAACTCTCCTGTTGAAGTAGGATTTGCGGATCTTATAATGTGTCTCGTTGAAGCGGGACAACATTAGCGCGGTGTGGGATGCCCCTTTGATGAGGGAAGGAATTTTCAAAGAAAAACCTCACACGACAGTCGCACCTTATTTTTACTCTTAGCTAGAGTTTCTACCTAATGTTATCGCAGCCTATCAACTTACGGGACAAGTAATGTGCTAAGGGGCCTAACTAACAATAATTTTTAAGGAAAATTCATGGACTCAAATGTTTAAAAAGAAAAGGGTACAATGGGAACTTTATGAGATTTTAAAGCATTCATAAGCATGCCTAGTTTTTACTTACTGAGATTTAGCTCATTTTAGTCTTGTGATACAGATGAGGAGGCACATTTTAGTATTGACTAGATGGTTGCCTGGCTTACCTTTTGTTGCCATGATCATACAGATGTAGAGGAGATTGACCTGTGGGCGACATTTTTGTTTTGAGATATTTTGATGTAATGTAAATACTACTGCTGATGGCAAAATAGACTGGTGAAAACCCCTTTTGATTGTACATTTTTTAAAGACACTTTTAACAAGAAATGCCATATAGTTGCTTTTGTTTAAAGGTTTTAGAAAGTTCAAAATTGCCCACCTTTTTATCAAAATAAAAGACATGGAAGAACAAAGAATAATACTTCATATTTTGACTGTATATGATAATATGATTAAACTAGAGGGTGTTACACCATTGGTATCAGAGCAGAGTTTTAATCGTTTCTGAAGATTGTCTACATAGGTATGATCATGTGACAAAAAGCTCAGTCAATCAGTAAGTTTTAATTTCCTATGTTGGCATTAACTTTGATGCCATATGTTATGTCTTTATCATTGGCTATTATGCATGGATATAAGTGAAATGGCAACTATACAGGGAATCATGCCAAGGGCTAAGGGTCAAATTAGTGAGCGAAGGGACGATAAGACAAAAACTACTGAAAATAAGATCAACAAGAATATTGTTATAGGAAGGATGACAGAGTTGGTTGAGACACAAGCAAGATAGTTAGAAAGGTTTGTAGAAAGGGAGGAAAGGCGTGGAGATCAAGCACTACCACAGGCTATAGTTAGACAAGAAAATTATGAACCCACTTGTGAGAGGCTTAGAAAGAATAAGCCTCCAGCTTTCAAGGGTGAAACTGATCCACAGCTAGCAGAAGAGTGGGTTAGGAGTATTGAGGGTATTTTCGATTACATTAGAATCCCTAATGAGGAAAAAGTTTTATGTGCCATTTTATGTTCCAGATGGATGCTAGACACTAGTGGGATTCTATAAAGTCCATTACTGACACTACCAGGCTTACTTGGGAGCAGTTTAAGGAAATATTCTATAGAAAATATTATAGCAATGCACATAGGATGCTGAAGGCAGCTAAGTTTGTTATTCTAAAATAGGGAATTATGTCTGTTAGTGACTACATAAAGAGATTTGAAGAGTTATCCCGATTCGCTCCACACATAGTGAGTACCAATGAGCTAAAAGTAAACTAGTTCCTCCAAGGCCTCAAGGCAGAAATTTATAAGGATGTTAAGATATCTGCTCATAAAGAAATGCCATATGNGGCCAGCAAATACAATCAACTATGACCCAGAGTACTGTATGTCCTAAATGCAGGAAGACTCATCGTGGAGAATGTCTAATGGGTTCCGGTGCTTGCTTCTTCTGTGGAAAATCTGGACACTATACAAAAAATTGTCCGAATGCTATAGATGAGCAGAAGAAAGTCCCAGCTCGTATGTATACAATGACCAAAGAAGATGCCGAGGCGAATCCATCTATTGTAGCAGGTGAGATTCTTATCTTTGGTATTCCTATTCATGCATTAATAGATTCAGGGGCTACACATTTATTTGCATCACCTGTATTTGTGAGGAAATTGGACAAAACACTAGAGTACTTGAATTTCAAATATTGTGTAACCATTCCATCAGGAGAAATTTTATGTTTTGATCAAGTTCTCAAGGCATGTCCAATCCAAATAGCTGGAAAAGACTTGTGTGTAGATTTAATAGTATTGGATATGCAAGATTTTGAAGTTATCTTAGGTATGGATTGGTTATCAAAATGCCATGCCACTATTGATTACTATTTGAAGAGGGTAGTGTTTCAGCCATCAAGTACAGAGAACTTCACTTTTGTTAGTACTAGTGGAAACTCGATGAATCCAATAATCTCCTCAATAAAAGTAAGGAAGTTTCTAGAAAAAGGATGCATGGGCTACTTGGCCAACATAATGGATACTAGAGAGGAGTTAAAAGTGAAGCCTAGGGAAGTGCCGGTAATTAGTGAATCTCTTGATGCATTTCCCAAAGATTTGTCTAGGTTACCACATGATAGAGAGATAAAGTTTGTTATTGACTTATTGCCCAGTACGGCTCCTATTTCAAAAGCACCTTATAGAATGGCTCTAGCAGAGTTAAAGGAATTGAAAGTATAGTTACAAGAGTTATTAGACAGGGTTTTATTCGCCCAAGCTTTTCACCATGGGGTGCTTCGCTTTTGTTTGTGAAGAAGAAAGATGGGACTATGAAGCTTTGCATTGATTATAGGGAGCTGAATAAGGTCACAATCAAAAACAAGTATCCACTTCCCAGAATTGATGATTTGTTCAGTCAACTGCAAGGAGCTTCGGTGTTTTCAAAGATTGACTTAAGATCAGGATACCATCAGTTAAAAATTAACGAGAAAGATATTCCAAAAACAGTTTTCAGAACTAGATATGGATACTATGAGTTTTTAGTAATGCCCTTTGGATTAACAAGTGCCCCAGCTGCTTTCATGGATATGATGAATCGAGTGTTTAAAGATTTCTTAGGTAAATTCGTTATAGTTTTCATTGATGATATTTTGATTTACTCATACTCAAGAGAAGAGCATATGGAACATTTGAGGACCGTGTTGAGAATTCTTTGGGAAAAGCAGTTGTATGCTAAGTTTAAGAAGTGTGAATTCTTGTTAGAGAAAGTTATCTTTCTTAGTCATGTGATTTCTGAAAATGGTATTTCTGTGGATCCAACAAAAGTTGAAGCTGTGAATAATTGGTTGAGACCTACAAATGTTTCTGAGATTCGTAGCTTCTTGGAGTTAGCTAGTTATTATAGACATTTTGTTGAAGGTTTCTCAAAGCTGGCTTCTCCATTGACTCATTTAAAAAGGAAGAATGTGAAGTTTTACTGGAACAAAAATTATGAAAGGATTTGTTGCTTATAGTGATGCCTTAAAGAATGGTCTAGGATGTGTTCTAATGCAAAATGGCAAACTCATTGCTTAGGCCTCTAGGCAATTGAAGGAATATGAAAATAAGTATCCTACTCATGATTTAGAGCTAGCAGCAGTTGTCTTTGAACTGAAAATTTGGAGACACTATCTCTATGGTGAGAAGTGTGAGATCTACACAGATCACAAGAGTTTAAAGTACTTCTTTATCCAAAAAGAACTGAATTTGAGACAAAGAAGATGGCTTGAACTGATGAAAGATTATAACTGTGAGATTCACTATCATCCAGGAAAAGCCAATGTGGATTGTTGATGCTCTAAGTAGGAAATCTTTGGCTATTATGATTGTTAAGCATGTTGATATTAAACATCTTTTAATAGATTTATATAAGTTAGAGATAGAGATTATGCCTACAGGTTTAACAGAAAGATTGGCAACTCTTACTCTTTAACCAACAATTTTAGAGAACATCAAGCAAGGCCAGAATACGGATCCCTATATGATGAATTAAAGAGTAAGATAGAATCCGGAAAGGAGATGGCCTTCCAGATTTCTAGTGATGGTGTAATTAGATATAGAAATAGATTGTGTGTGCCTAGTGGAATTGTTAGAAAGGAGATATTGATAGAAGCTCATACCACTCCCTACTCTATGCATTCGGATACTACAAAGATGTATAGAGACTTAAAGGTGTATTAGTGGTGGCCTGATATGAAGAAAGTTGTGGTTGAGTTTATAGAGTTGTGCCTCACATGTCAGTAAGTGAAAGCTGAACATGAAAGACCCGCTAGGAATTAAAGCCTTTGAACATACCCGAATGGAAATGGGAAGAGATTGCTATAGATCTTGTTGTTGGACTTCCTATGACAACTAAGGGACATGAAGCTATTTTTGTGATTGTAGATAGATATACCAAATCAGCTCATTTCCTTCCTGTTAGAATAACCTATAACTTGGACCAGTTTGCTCGTTTATATGTTCAGGAGATTGTGAGACTACATGGTGTTCCAAAAGTTATCATTTCTGACCGAGATTCTAGATTTACTTTGAAATTTTTGAGGAGTGTTCAAGAGGCAATGGGTACAAAAATGGCATTTAGTACAACTTTTCATCCTTAAACTGATGGACAATAAGAGAGGACTGTACAGACCCTTGAAGACATGCTCAGAGCTTATGTGTTGGATTTCCATGGATCTTGGAGCAAATACCTACCACTTATAGAATTTGCTTACAATAACAATTACCAAGCTTCCATTGAAATGCCGCCATATGAAGCATTGTACGAAAGAAAGTGCAGATCTCCTGTTCATTGGATGATATAGGGGAGAGGAAATTTTTGGGTCCAGAATTAATAAGAGAGACAAATGAGGCAGTAGAAAAGATTTGACAAAGGATATTAGCTGCTCAAAGTAAACAAAAATGTCATTCAGAACCTCAAAGAAGAAAACTAGAATTTAATGTTGGAGATAAAGTGTTCTTGAAGGTTGCTCCTATGAAAGGAATCATGAGGTTTAGGAAGAAAGGAAAGCTAAATCCCAAATATGTAGGTCCTTTTGAGATACTCGACTAAATTGGAGATGTTGCCTATAGACTTGCTTTGCCGCCATCATTGTCGAATGTACATAATGTATTTCATGTCTCTATGTTAAGGAGGTACATTTCAAATCTTTCACATATTCTGAATTTTGAGCAATTGGAGCTAAATCAAGACGTGAGTTACGAGGGACATCCAGTGAAGATTTTGGATAGAAAAGATAAAGAACTTAGAAATAAGAAAATCCCTTTGGTCAAAGTACTATGGAAGAGCCATGAAGTGGAAGAGGCCACATGAGAAAGAGAGGAAGAGATGGAAATTTCGGTAAGCAAATTTTCATGGAGAATGTCTAATGGATTTTGGTGCTTCCTTCTTGTGTGGAAAATATGGACACTATGAGCTTTTAGTAATTCCCTTTGGATTAACAAATTCCCCAGCTGCTTTCCTGGATATGATGAATCGAGTGTTTAAGGATTTCCTAGATAAATTCGTTATAGTTTTCATCGTTGATATTTTGATTTACTCACGCTCAAGAGACGAGCATATGGAACATTTGAGGACAGTGTTGAGAATTCTTAGGGAAAAGCAGTTGTATGATAAGTTTAAGAAGTGTGAATTCTGGTTAGAGAAAGTTATCTTTCTTGGTCATGTAATTTCTGAAAATGGTATTTCTGTGGATCCAACAAAAGTTGAAGCTGTGAATAATTGGTTGAGACCTACAAATGTTTCTGAGATTCGTAGCTTCTTAGGGTTAGCTGGTTATTATAGAAGCTTTGTTGAAGGTTTCTCGAAGCTGGCTTCTCCATTGACTCATTTAATAAGAAAGAATGTGAAGTTTCACTGGAATGAAAATTATGAAAGGAGTTTTGAGAAATTGAAGCATCGTTTGATAACAGCCCCTATACTTTTAATACCATCTAGATCAAGAGGGTTTGTTGTTTACAATGATGCCTCAAAGAATGGTCTAGGATATGTTTTGATGCAAAATGACAAAGTCATTGCTTATGCCTCTAGGCAATTGAAGGAATATGAAAAGAAGTATCCTACTCTTGATTTAGAGCTAGAAGCAGTTGTCTTTGCACTAAAAATTTGGAGACACTATCTCTATGGGGAGAAGTGTGAGATCTACACAGATAACAAGAGTCTAAAGTACTTCTTTACCCAAAAAGAACTGAATATGAGACAAAGAAGATGGCTTAAACTGGTGAAAGATTATGACTATGAGATTAACTATCATCCAGGAAAAGCCAATGTGAATGCTGATGCTCTATGTAGGAAATTATTAGCTACTATGACCGTTAAGCATGTTGATAGGAAACATCTTTTAATGGATTTACGTAAGTTAGAGCTAGAGATTGTACCCATAGGTTTAACAGAAAGATTGGCAGCTCTTACTCTTCAACCAACAATTTTAGAAAAAATCAAACAAGGCCAAAATACGGATATGGAAATAGATTGTGTGTGCCTAGTGGAATTGTTAGAAAGGACATATTTATAGAAGCTCATACCACTCCCTACTCAGTGCATCCTGGCACTACAAAGATGTATAGAGACTTAAAGATGTATTACTAGTGGCCTAGTATGAAGAAAAATGTGGTTGAGTTTGTAGAGCACTGTCTCACATGCCAGCAAGTCAAAGCTAAATATCAAAGACCTGCTAGGAAATTAAAGCCTTTGAACATACCCTAATAGAAATGGGAAGAGATTGCTATGGATCTTGTTGTTGGACTTCCTAAGACAACTAAAAGACATGATACTATTTTGATGATTGTGGATAGATATACCAAATCAGCTCATTTTCCACCAGTTAGAATAACCTATAACTTGGACCAGTTTGCTCGGTTATATGTTCAGGAGATTGTGAGACTACATGGTGTTCCAAAAGTTATCATTTCTGATCGAGATTCTAGATTTACTTCAAAATTTTGGAGGAGTGTCCAAGAGGCAATGGGTACAAAATTGGCATTTAGTACAACTTTTTATCCTCAAACTGATGGGCAATCAGAGAGAACTATACACACCCTTGAAGACATGCTCAGAGCTTGTGTGTTGGATTTCCATGGATCTTGGAGCAAATACTTACTACTTATAGAATTTGCTTACAATAACAGTTACCAAGCTTCCATTGAAATGCCCCCATATGAAGTATTATATGGAAGAAAGTGTAGATCTCTTATTCATTGGGATGAGATGGGGGAGAGAAAATTCCTGGGTCCAGAATTAATAAGAGAGACAAATAAGGCAGCAAAAAAGATTCAAAAAAGTATACTAGCTGCTCAAAGTAGACAGAAACGTTATTTAGCTCCTCAAAGAAGAAAACTAGAATTTGACGTTGGAGATAAAGTATTTCTGAAGGTTGCTCCTATAAAAGGAATCATAAGGTTTGGGAAGAAAGGAAAGCTAAGTCCCAAATATGTAGGTCCTTTTGAGATACTTGACAAAGTTGGAGATGTTGCCTATAGACTCGCTTTGCCGCCATAATTGTCTAATGTACACAATGTATTTCGTGTCTCTATGTTAAGAAGATACATTTCAAATCCTTCACATGTTCTAAATTTTGAGCAATTGGAGCAAATCAAGATGTGAGTTATGAGGAATATCCAGTGAAGATTTTTGACACAAAAGAAAAAGTACTTAGAAAAAAGAAAATCCCTTTGGTCAAAGTATTATGGAAGAACCATGAAATGGAAGAGGCCACATGGGAAAGAGAGGAAGAGAAGAAAATTAAGTATCCACACCTATTTGGATAAGCAAATTTTGAAGACGAAATTTGATAAGGAGGGAAGAATTGTGGTGCCCAAGATTCTCACATGCACATTAAGCCAATAATAAATATGTTCTAATTGCATATTAGACATCTAGAAGTTGTTAATACTAGTTTTGTAGTAACATACTCATTCATTATGTTATGTGCATTTACATATATGTTATTATACTAATGATTGTCAAAGTGTCCCAATGCAATGTAAAGGTTCAATACCCTCAGAGAAATAGCTTGGTGTGCTAAAAGAACAAAGAATATAATTATGAAAGCAATACTATGTGCACAGGCATTAAGATCGTATTTGTTGATAACTTGGTCAAATAGTAGTTTTTCAGTAAAATGTAATTTTCACGCATTTTGAAGCCGAATTCACGGTGTGTTTAACATGTCAAATAGGCTTGATTCAATATCTAGGACTCATTTATAGCATCTTATTTATCAGCTCCAGGTAAGCACGAGGTGGCACTCAGGACACTAATTCGTATTTAGTTGCACTAAGCTAGCTTAGATTAAGCTTAATCACGTAATGTCATTTTTGTATATTCTAATAATTGAGTGGTAGTACTATGTTTGCATTGCTAATTGGAGTCTAATTTACTTTCTTTTTATGTTTAATGATTGGTTAAGGGGCTAGATTCCACCAAATTACAATAAAATTGGTCACATAGGATCATAAGTCAAAGTATGACTAGTTTTCACTTTCTAAGGTAGGATTCACCAACTTTGGCTACACTTGGGTGTATAGGATTGACCAGCAACGTGGTGACTATGGTAAGGATGTTTTAGAGCTGGACACATGGAAAGTAATATGTAAAATACCCAAAATACCCCTTAGAATTTAAGTTATACCTTTTCTTAGCCATTAAGTGTTGATTTTGGGTCAAATCTGGTCATTTGCTTCCTCTTTCTCTCTGGCCATGACCTGAAACTCTCCAATGCTTTTTCTGACTTCTCTCAACTTCCCTCAAACATGTCCAAGAGTTTCCAATTGGTAGAACTCAAATTAGAGCCCTAGAAAGCAAGATACACCAAAACTAGTCAAGGTAATTCTATTAAGTTCTTCTTTCTAAGTCTTGTCCTTTAATTTCAATTCTCTGCTTGTTCCCACTTAAATAATAATTTCTTCAGGTCTTCTTAAGTTCAAAAATCTAATTCTAAGCCTAGAGAATCAGTTTGGTGGAGGTAGAAGGCAAGAACTCCCTCCACCAAAAGCTCAAACTAGTCAAAGTGAGCATTATGCATGATTTTTAACTTATAGTTAATTTTTTTTGTGTTAGCCCATAAACCAAAGTAATTATTTGATGAATAATGATCCTAGTAACCCTTATATATTGTTGGAAATGTGCTTCTATGTTATCCTAGGTGTTTCTTTTGATTTGTATATGAGGGAATTGGTTTGTTGATTGCTATTATAGGTCTTAAACCATGATTTTAATCATGTGGGGATGTCCTAAAAATAGGGGAGGTGCTGTCCAAAAATTTTTAAAACCAAATGGTTCCATTTAGAAGCAAATGGACTAGTTTTACTAAATTATGCGCCATATCGGATCATTTTTGTGCTAATGAACTAGCATTCATATTTCACTACTTTTGAATAGTTTTTCAATGCTAGATATTGGCTGCTAAGTAACTGAAGTGATTTATACACTCCCAAGTCATTTTAAGATTAAGTTCCTAAATTGGTGAAAGTTTTGATTTCGGTCTTGTTCAAGTATCTTAATGCAATCTTTTTGTAAAATGTGCATCTTGAATAATAGTAATTTATGGCAAGTGATTAGCACACCAATCTCTAGAGGATATTGACTCTTTCCATTAACGATTTCTATTCAGGACACGAAGTAAGTAAAGACTTACAACTGCATCACAAAACTATATGGAAGATGTATTTATATGAAACTTACTTATTCCTGAAAGTTATGAAATTACATGTGCATGGCATATTTGGCATGCAAATGGAGACTTTTATTATAAGAATATTTGAAAGTGAGTACCGTTGTACAAATTTTATAAGATAAGTTTTTATGGCAATTATTAGTCTGTCAGAGCTAGATAGGTAAGTCTGTTGATGCAGAAAGTCTGTTGATGCAGACTCTCCCGTTGAAGCGGGACAATATTAGTGCGGTGTGGGATGCCCTTTGATGAGGGAAGGAATTTTCAAAAAAAAAACCTCACACGATGGTCGCACCTTATTTTTACTCTTGGCCAGAGTTTCCGTCCAATATTATCACGGCCTATCGACTTACGGGACAAGCAATATGCTAAGGGGCCCAACTAAGAATAATTTTTAAAGAAAATGCATGGACTCAAATGTTTAAGAAAGAAAAGGGTAC
>JXTB01000747.1:42526-53670 GCA_002914805.1 Parasponia andersonii | reverse complement strand
TACGAACCATACCTACCCAATGCAGACTGAATAGGTAATGCACCTAATAAATCTCATAGTATAATGCTCAGTCCCGGCAGTCAGTAAGCCATGCCAAACTATACGAGAAGGATGTCTGTACAAACCAAACTTACCTAACGCAGATAGACTAAACAATATACTTAAAACATATCTTGTAGAATCAGTACAATAGTACTACTTTAAATCCAATGCGTGGAAAACATTATTTCTTTGAAAATCATGCTTAAATAATCTTGCCATGCTTATGTTTCGGTAAGCTTTACAACAACAATATAAATAATATATAATTGAAATAATACACATAAGCATATAGGAAAAAATCTTGTATCTACTATTGTTCATGTGATGCAAGTAAAATAAATCTTTACTTACTTTATGTCCGGTAGAAAAGATAGTGGAAAGGGTCAGTACCCTCTGTGGCAAGGCATGTGGAAGACCTGATATCAATTTTATTACTAAAATTATTGCTACAATGTGAAATTCTTAAAGAAAACAAGCACAAGGCCGAATCACAATGTTTACAAAAGAAGGAACCCTAATCAAAAAATGAACCAAAATGTCATGTACTTTCATAAATGCTAGTCTATTTGCTTCTAAATGGTATCATTTGGTTCTAAAAATATTTGCACAGCACTCCCCTATTTTTTAGGACATCCTCATATGATTAAAATCATGGTTTAAGAACTGTAATAACAGTTAATAAGTCAATTCCCACATAATTCAAAGAGGATCATTTAGAGCAACCTAGGTACACTTGAATTCCTTTCATTTAAACAAAGTTTAAAA
Source organism: Parasponia andersonii (assembly GCA_002914805.1). Taxonomy (NCBI): domain Eukaryota; kingdom Viridiplantae; phylum Streptophyta; class Magnoliopsida; order Rosales; family Cannabaceae; genus Trema; species Trema andersonii. The sequence continues at coordinate 52,863 of JXTB01000747.1, read as the reverse complement.
CCACTTTTATACTTGTGTGTCATCATAATCAGCCACTAAATGAGTGCAATAAATAATAAGATCCATAAAATATGCACTCTATGTTTTGAAAATCAGAGTACAAATATAAACGTAATCTACCACACATGACAACATTTAAATCCATAATTAGCAAACTTTAGGGCTTTAAGTCTAACTTTTATATTCTACTTAAATTCTGTGTTTCCAGCCATATATAAGGTTTTCTTTGACATTTATTCATCAAATAAAACCTTTGATTCAAGAGCTAAAGCAATAGAAATAAATTACCAATTCTAAATTCCACAAAAAGCTCACCTTGACTAGTTTGAACTTTTGTTTAAGCTCTTGCCTTCTATTTCTACAAAACTAATTTCTAAGGATTTGAAATTGTTCTTAGGACTCAAGAGGACTTAGAGGAGATATTACTTAAGTAGTATCAAGTGGATAATTGAAATAACAAAACAAAACCTAGGAAGAAGAACTAGCAGAATTGCATTGACTAGTTTGGACCTATCTTGCTTTCTTGAGCTCCAAATTTAGTTCTACCACTTGGAAACTCTTAGATACATATAAGGGGAGCTGAGACAAGTATATAAAGTGACTAGAGTGGTTCAAGTCATGGCTGTGGAGGAAGAGGAAAGAAATGACCAGATTTTCTCAAAAATCAATACTTAATGGATAAGTTATGGCATAACTTAAGTTCTAAGGGGTATTTTGGGTATTTTGCACCTTACTTTCCATGTGTCAAGCTCTAAAACATCCTTAGCATACTCACCACATTGCTGGTCAATCCTATATACCCAAGTGTAGACCAAAATGGTGAAACCTAGTTTAGAAAATGAAATCTAGTCATACTTTGACTTATGTTCCTATATGGTCAATCTTATTTTAATTTGGTGGAACCTAGCCCCATAACCAATCATTAAATATAAAAATGAGTTAATTAAACTCCAATTAATAATGCAAACTTATTATCAATTCCTAATTATTAGAATGCACAAAGATGACATTACGCGAATAAGCTGAATCTAAGCTAGCTTAGTGTAATTAAACACAGTTCAGTGACTGCCACCTCGTCCTTACCTAGAACGAACATCTTTCAAAATGCTAGAAATGAGTCCTAAACATTAAATTAACGCTATTTGACATGTTAAATTCACTGTGAATTTGGCTCCGAAAAGCATGAAAAATTTTTTTTACCGAAAAACTACTATTTGACCAAGCTATCAACAAACATAGTTTTTAATGCATATGCATATAGTATTATCATTCATGAATGTATTCTTTGTTCTTTTCACGTACCAAGCTCTCTTTCTGAAGGTATTGAGCCTTTACACTATATGGAAACACTTCGACAACCATTAGTATAATAATACATATTGAAAGCATTTAACGATCAAAATGAACAATTTATCATAAAATTGACACTAGTTTCATGATATGTCTATTATGTAATATGAACATGTTTATTATTAGCTTATTATGTATATGTCAAAGTTGGGCATCATAATCCTTCCCTCCTTATTAAATTTCATCCTCGAAATTTACTTATCCAAATAAGTGAGGATACTTAGTTTTCATCTCTTCTTCTCTTTCCCATGTGGCCTCTTCTACTTCGTGGTTCCACCATAATACTTTGACCAAAGGGATCTTCTTGTTTCTAAGCTCCTTCTCTTTTCTATCCAAAATCTCCACTTGTTCTTCTTCATAACTCACATTTTGACTCAACTCCAATGGCTTGTAACTCAAAACATGTGAAGGGTTTAGAACTTATTTTCTGAACATAGAGACGTGAAAAACTTTGTGCATGTTCGACAGTAAGGGTGATAATGCAAGTCTATAGGCAACATCTCCAAACTTGTCAAGTATCTCAAATGGGCCTATATATCTGGGACTAAGCTTCCCTTTCTTCCCAAACCTCATGATTCCTTTCAAGGGAGCAACCTTCAAAAATTCTTTGGCCTTAACATCAAATTTGACCTCTGTCCTTCTAGGATCAGCATAATGCTTCTGTCTATTCTGAACAGATAATAACCATTTATGAATCTTTTCTATTGCTTCAGCACTTTCTCTTACCAATTCTAGACCAAGAAATTTCCTTTCTCCCATCTCATCCTAGTGAATTGGAGATTTACATTTTCTTCATTACAATTGAACTTGAAGCTCGATAACTATTGTTGTTGGCCAATTCTATCAACGGAAATTACTTGCTCCAAGATCCATGAAAATCTAACACACAAGCTCTAAGCATATCCTCAAGAGTCTGCATGGTTCTCTCTAATTGTCCATCTGCTTGAGGATGAAAAGATGTACTGAATGCCAGTTTTGTACCCATAGCTTCCTGAACCCTCTTCCAGAATTTTGAGGTGAATCTAGCATCTCGGTCAGAAATAATAACCTTTGGAACACTATGTAGTCTAATGATTTCTTGAACATACAACCGAGCCAACTGATCCAAACTATAAGTCACTTTAATCGGCAGGAAATAGGCTGACTTAGTATATCTATCCACAATAACCCAAATAGCATCATGGCCTTTATTTGTCTTAAGAAGTCCAACCAACAAATCCATAGCAATCTCTTCCCATTTCCATTGCGGAATATGTATAGGCTTCAATGTACCAATAGGTCTTTGATGTTCAGGTTTAACTTGCTGGCATGTGAGACATTGTTCTACAAACTCAATCACATCCTTCTTCATACTTGGCCACCAGTAATGCATTTTCAAATCCCTATACATATTTGTAGTACCGGGATGCACAGAATAAGGAGTAGTGTGAGCTTCTATTAATATCTCTTTTCTAATTGTTCCATCTGGCACACACATTCTATTTCTATATCTGATTATACCATCACCAGAAGTTTAGAAGGCCACCTTCTTTCCAAACTCTATCTTAGTGTTTAAGCTTGTCAAATATGGATCTGTATTTTGGCCTTGTTTGATTCTCTCTAAAATTGTAGGTTGCAAGGTAAGAGTTGCTAATTTCTGCATTAAACCCGTAGGCATAATCTCTAATTCCAATCGATGCAAATCCATCACAAGATGTTTCTGATCAACATACTTAAGTGACATAGCAGCTAATGACTTTCTACTTAGAGCATCTGCAACCACATTAGCTTTTCATGGATGATAGTTAATTTCACAATCATAGTTTTTTACCAGTTCAAGCCATCTTCTCTGTCTCATATTTAGTTCCTTTTGGGAAAAAAAATACTTGAGACTTTTATGGTCTGTGTAAATTTGACATCTTTCTCCATTAAGATAATGTCTCCAAATCTTTAGTGCAAAAACTACTACTGCTAGCTCCAAATCATGAGTAGAATATTTCTTTTCATATTTTTTTAGTTGCCTAGAAGCATAGGCGATAACCTTACTATTTTGCAATAGAACACAATCTAGACCATTCTTTGAAGCATCAATGTAAACAACAAATCCTCCTGATCTAGTGGGTATAGAAAGTATAGGAGCTATGACCAAATGATTCTTCAACTCTTGAAAACTCTTTTTATAATTATCATCCCAATGAAATTTCATGTTCTTTCTAGTCAACTGAGTCAATGGAGAAACCAATTTAGAAAATCCTTCTACTAATCTTTTATAGTAACAAGCCAATCCTAAGAAACCTGGAATTTCTGAAACATTTGTAGGTCTTGATCAATTACTTACAACTTCAACCTTTGATGGGTCTATAGAAATACCATTTCCAGGCACTACATAACCAAGGAAGATAACTTTCTCCAACCCAAAATCACACTTCTTAAACTTTGCATACAACTACTTTTCTTTTAGGATCCTCAAAACTGTTCTCAAATGCTCCATGTGCTCCTCCCTTAAGCGTGAGTAGATGAAAATATCATTAATGAACACTATAACAAAACTATTTAAGAATTCCTTGAATACTCTGTTCATCATGTCCATTGAAGTGGCTGGGGTATTAGTTAAGCCAAAGGGCATAACTAAAAACTCATAGTATCCGTATCTCGTCCTAAAATATGTCTTAGGAATATCTTCTTAATCTTTAGCCGATGGTATCCTGATCTTAAATCAATCTTGGAAAATACTGAAGCACCTTGTAACTGATTAATCAAATCATCCATTCGAGAGAGAGGATATTTATTCTTGATTGTAACCTTAATTAACTCTCTATAACCAATACAAAGCCTCATAGTTCCATCTTTCTTCTTTAGAAATAGCACTGGCGCACCCTATGGTGAAAAGCTTGGACGTATGAAACCCTTATCTAAAAGCTCTTGTAATTGTACCTTTAATTCCTTCAACTCTACTGGAGCCATTATATATGGTGCTTTAGAAATAGGAGCAGTGCCAGGGAGCAAGTCAATAGCAAATTCTATCTCTCTACCTGGTGGTAAAGTAACTTCCTCGAAGACCCAAGGAAAGAAAACTCCTCTTCACCAGGTGGCAGAAATACTACTCTCTTACCATTACAATCAATGCTAGCATGATACTTAGATAGCATATCCATACCAAAAATCACCTCAAAATCTTGCATGTCCAACACTATTAAGTCTACCCACAACTCTCTACTATCTATCTGTATTGGATACACTCTCAAAACTTGACCAGAATATAACACTTCCCTAGACGGAATAGTTATACAATACCTTAAATTCAAAGTTTTAGGTGATCTATCCAATTTTCTCACATATGCTGGTGATGCAAATGAATGAGTAGCTCCTAAATCTATTAATATATTTGCAAAGATATCAAAGATAGAGAGCTCAGCTACTACAACTGATGGATCAGCCTCAGCATCAATCGAGTCATGGTAAACACACGAGCTAGAACTTTCTTTTGTTCACTAGATGTGGAGGGACAATCTCTAGAAAAATGTCTTGTCTTGCCATAGGTATAACACACTTTACTATCAAAAAGGCATTCACCTTTATGAGGCTTTCCACATTTAGGACAAGTAACTTTCTGATTCAAATTTGATTTCATTTGTCGTCCTGTTGTTTGGTGTTTTGAAGGATCTTTCTTTGTTCCTTACCCTGTGGAAATTTCCTTATACTGCCATCAAGCCCTAGTTGAATGCCTTTTCCAAAATTTGCATTTCTCCTTGCCATATTTATGTTTCTTCTAATTTTTAGTGCCTTTACCACCTTTGGTTTAGCTTCTTCAGCTTCAGTGGCTTTCTCTGCAACTTCTGTATAAGGTACACCTTTTCCTGTAGACATCTTAATATCCCTATAAGTTTCTGCTTTGAGCCCTTGTAGAAACTGATTTACTTTCAAATCGTTGGTACTCACCATATGAGGAGCAAAGTGGGATAGTTCATTCAATTTCATTATATAATCACACACAGACATGCCACCTTGTCTCAAATTAGTAAACTCAGCCACCTTTGCAAGTCGATGAGCTTCACTTTATGGAATTTATGGAATCCCAGTAATGCCTAGCATCTATTTGGAATATATAAGTAGCACAAGAAACTTTTTCTTCTTCAGGGATTCTTATATAATCAAAGATACCTTCAAACTCTGAATCCACTCCTCAGCTAATAATGGATCAGTTTTACCTTTAAAAACTGGAGGTTTTTTCTTCCTAAACCTTTCAGAAGCTAGTTCATGATTTTCTTATCTAGCTACAACTTGTACTTGTAATTGTTCGTCTCTCCTTTGATCTCGTTCTATAAGCCTCCCTATTTGTTGAGCATGTCTCTCTCGTAATTCAGCCAATCGATGTATAATAATATCTTTGTTATTGTCTTGATCACCCCTCTGTTGGCTAGTCTGACCTTTATCCCTTGGCATAATTTCCTGTACAGTGGCCCTTTACTTATAAAAAAACATAATAGCCAATAATAATGTGTGCATCGAATTTATATAACAAAATAAAGTGCACGTATGTAATTAATTAGACTTACTGGTTGATTGAGCTTTCTGTCACACGATCATACATATGTAGGCAGTCTTCAAAAATGATTAAACCTCTGCTTTGATACCACAACTGTAATGCCCCCTAGCTTAACTATATGACTATGTAGGTCAAATTAGGAAGCATTACTCTTTTATAAACCATAACTTTAGTTTTTTTCAAAAATTTGGGCAAATTTAAACTTTTTAAACTCTAAAATAAAAGAACCTATGTGACATTACTTTCTGAAAGTGTTTTTACAAACTATACAACCAAAAAGTCCTTATCCATTTATCTTGCAATCCGCAGTGATATTTACATCATACCAAAATATCAAAATACAAAGAAAACATCGCCCACAAGTCAAGCTCGTCTACTTCTGTATGATTATGGCGACAAGAAAGCGTGCTAGCCAACTAGTAACTCTATACATCATATATCTTATCACCTACATCACAAGATTTAAATGAGCAAATATTCAGAATGTAAAGATCATACATGCTCGTGAACATGTTTCATGCATAAACTTCATTGAAATTCCCATTGAACTCTTTCTTCCATAATTTTTTATTTTGATGCACTTTTCTTAGAAAATATTTCTTTATAGGGCCCTTGAGTACACTACAAAATCAGGGCAGTCGATAGGCCGTGCCCACCTATACGGGAAGGAAACACATGGCCAATGCAAACCATACCTACCCAACACAGACTGACTAGGCAATGCACCTAATAAATCCCATAGTATAGTGCTCAGTCCTGGCAATCAGTAAGTCGTGCCCACCTATACAAGAAGGATGCATGTACAAACCATACTTACCTAACACAGACAGACTAAACAATGTACTTAAAACATATCTTGTAAAATCTATACAATAGTACTACTTTAAATCTAATGTATGGAAAACTTTATTTCTTTGAAAATGATGCTTAAATAATCATGCCATGCTTATGTTTCTATAAACTTTACGACCATAATATAAATAACATATAATTGAAATAATACACATAAGCATGTAGGAAAACATCTTGTTCTACTATTGTTCTTGTCATGGAGTTAAAATAAATCTTTACTTACCTTGTGTCCGGTAGAAAAGATAGTGGAAAGGGTCAGTATCTTCTGTGGCAAGGGTGTCGAAGACCTGATGTCAATTTTATTACTAAAATTATATCTACAATGTAAAATATATAAAGAAAAAAGCACAAGACTGAATCATAACTTTTACAAAAGAAGGAACCCTAATCACAAAATGAACCAAAATGTCATGTACTTTCATAAAAGCTAGTCCATTTGCTTCTAAATAGTACCATTTGGTTCTAATAATATTTGGAGAGCATCTCCTCTATTTTTAGGACATCCTCATATGATTAAAATAATGGTTTAAGAGCCGTAATAATAATCAACAAGTCAATTCCCACATATACAATTCAAAGAGGATCATTTAGAGCAACCTTAGTACACTTGAATTCATTTCATTTAGACAAAGTTTAAAACCACTTTTATACTTATGTGTCATCGTAACCAGCTACCAAATGAGTGTAATAAATAATAAGATCCATAAAATATACACTTCACATATAGAAAATCAGATTATAAATATAAAAACATAATCTACCACACATGACAACATTTAAATCCATAACTAGCATACTTTAGGGCTTTAAGTCTAACTTTTATATTCCACTTAAATTCTGTATTTCCACCTATATATAAGGTTTCCTTAGATCTTTATTCATCAAATAAAACCTTTGATTCAAGAGCTAAAGCAATAGAAATAAATTACTAATTCTAAATTCCACAAAAAGCTCACCTTGACTAGTTTGAACTTTTGTTGAAGCTCTTGCCTTCTATTTCCACAAAACTGATTTCTAAGGATTTGAAATTAATCTTAGGACTCAAGAGGACCTAGAGGAAATATTACTTAAGTAGTATCAAGTGGATAATTTAAATAACAAAACAAATCCTAGGAAGAAGAACTAGTAGAATTACATTGACTAGTTGGGACCTATCTTGCTTTCTTGAGCTCCAAATTGAGTTCTACCACTTGAAAACTCTTGGATATGGATAAGGAGAGTTGAGAAAAGTATATAAAGTGGCTGGAGTGGTTCAAGTCGTGGCTGAGGAGGAAGAGGAAAGAAATGACCAGATTTGGTCAAAAATCAATCCTTAAAGGATAAGAATGGCATAACTTAAATTCTAAAGGGTATTTTAGGTATGTTGCACCTTACTTTCAGTGTGTCCACCTCTAAAACATCCTTAGCACAGTCACCATGTTGCTGGTCAATCCTATACACTCAAGTGTAGACCAAAATAGTGAAACCTAGCTTAGAAAGTGAAATCTAGTCATACTTTGACTTATGATCCTATACGGCCAATCTTATTATAATTTGGTGGAACCTAGCCCCATAACCAATCATTAAACATAAAAAAAGTCAATTAGACTCTAATTGATGATGCAAACAGAGTATAATTGCCCAATTAATAGAATGAACAAATATGACACTACGCGATTAAGCTGAATCTAAGCTAGCTTAGTGTAATTAAACACAGTTCAGTACAGTGACTACCACCTTGTGCTTACCTGGAACGAACATTTTTTAAAATGCTAGAAATGAGTCCTAAACATTAAATTAAAGCTATTTGATATGCTAAATACACAGTAAATTTGGCTCCAAAAAGCGTGAAAAATGCATTTTACCGAAAAACTACTATTTGACCAAGTTATCAACAGACATGATTTTTAATGCATATGCATATAGTATTATTATTTATGAATGTATTCTTTGTTCCTTTTACACGCTAAGCTCTCTCTCTGAGGAACTGAGCCTTTACACTGTATGGAAACACTTTGACAACCATTAGTATAATAATACATATTGAAAGCATTTAACGATCAAAATGAGTAATTTATCATAAAATTGACACTAGTTTCATGATATGTCTATTATGTAATAAAACATGTTTATTATTGACCTATTATGTATGTGAGAATCTTGGGCAATACAATCCTTGGCTCCTTATTAAATTTCATCCTCGAAATTTGATCACCCAAATAAGTGAGGATACTTAGTTTTCATCTCTTCTTCTCTTTCCTATGTGGCGTCTTCTACTTCGTGGTTCCTCTGCAATACTTTGACCAAAGGAATCTTCTTACTTCTAAGCTCCTTCTCTTTTCCATCCAAAATCTACACTGGTTCTTCTTCATAACTCACATCTTAGCTCAACTCCAATGGCTCGTAACTCAAAACATGTGAAAAGTTTGGAACATATCTTCTTAACATAGAGACGTGAAAAACATTGTGCACGTTGGACAGTAAGGGTGGTAATGTAAGTCTATAGGCAACATCTCCAACTTTGTCAAGTATCTCAGATGGGCCTATATATCTAAGACTAAGCTTCCCTTTCTTCCCAAACCTCATGATTCCTTTCAAGGGAGCAACCTTCAAAAATACTTTGTCCCCAACTGTAACACCCTCTTTATCCTCCTACTACTAGTGGAAATTTATTAACTTTCTATTTACAAGGCGTTACCTATGGAAGATAATCCTATAATTGTTTTTCCAAAATACGGGCCAATTCGAACTTTTTATTTTCTTTAAAACTCTATAGATAGCTGACTTTACTTATATACATGATCAATATATACATATATTACAAAACAAAACGTAGTAAATAGGTACTAAAAAAAACAAACTAAAAATAACTTCATTGAGAGACTGCAAAACATCCCAAAATACACAAAATAGGCCCCCCACAAATGGTCAAAATATCCATATGTACAACACCAAGATTGGGCCTCTACTTCAACTCACAAGCTTATGCTGTCATCTCAATCATTACCTGCAACACAAGACTATAATGAGCTATAGTTTAGTAAGTAAAGTAATGGATGACATGTTGCTCAATGACATGAATTAAATGTATGACAGTGCTTGCGTAAATGTTTTGGTATAAATAATTCTTTTAGACTCTTCCCTGTCTTGTGACCACTGTCCAGTTCAGCACTGTGCCTGCAAGGTTTCCTGAATTAATGATATCCTATGGGTTCTCCTCCCACCGGCTCTTACCACAGTGGGGCTCATTACTAACCTTATTCCATCGTTATCGCGTTGAGCTCAAGAGATAAGGCGACCCGAGACTGTAATTTAGTCCATTATATAACTTGGAGGAGGAATGTTGTGGCAAATCTTTTGACTAATCCTGTCACACTTGACCCTCTCCTAGGGCTACCACTCTGAAACTGTAAATATTTATCATGCTTCCCCATAACGGTGACACAAAACTTTCTGAAAGTTACCTGGTCTTAACTTCTCTATGATAAAATAGTTTTACACAATAATACTAAGGCATTTTATAAATCATATTACCTTTCTTAAACTTTTTCATAAAATATGCATGGTTATATGGTGTACATAATAATACCACACCAAAATTACCAAGCATATATATGCTGAAATCGAAATG